>CAUYLG010026969.1:0-205432 GCA_963573385.1 Cacajao melanocephalus
TTGGTCGGGAAGCAGCCGGTGGCCAAGCAGCGGCCCCTGCGCTGCCTCATCTACATAGAAGTCGCCCTCTCCGTGATGTCACCGGCAGCGCCTCCCCAGTCCCCGTCTGCTCTTATGCTCCGCCCTCCGCCACTCGGCCGAGCAACCGGCTGTCAGAGCTGGCGGGGAAGTGACGTCGGCTTCTCCCTTCCCTCCCTCCCACCCTTGTCCTCTGGGAAGGTGCACTGAGACCCCGCAGCTGGTCTCCCCCTAAGAGGCGACTGCTTGACATCTGTCCTGTGGTGGCCAGCTGGAAGCCTGTGCACCCGTCTTCAAATAATGGCTTTTAATTCGCAGACTAGAACGTCTCGGATGACAGAAAACCGGTTCCTTTCAAACATAGTTATCTTGTGAAGTAGCATTGCGCTTAAAATTGGAAGCCCTTCAATATCACAGAGAAATCTTATCTCTGAAACTAGAGAGGCTGCTCAGATGGCTGCACACCAGCCGTCCTTCTTGATTTTACCAGTGGTGGTGTCATAAAGACGATTGTCCAATTTCGTGAATCTTGTAGGTTTGGCTGTTTGTTTTGTTTTGTTTTCAAATACAGTTGTACAAAAAGAAAGCAGAGCGTGGTTGCTGTCTCCATGTCATGCCTCTCTGGGCCTGAGAATTTGGAAAGGCTCACGTTCCTCATCTAAAAGTTCTCTTCTTTCCTCATTCTGCCTTTGGATGAAAGTGTTTCTTGAAAGCGTTGATGATCAAAAGCTGGGCCAAGGTGTTTCTCCTTGCCAGAAAGGCTGGTTCCCAGATAGTCCTGTCCCACACGGGGAGCCGGGGAGGAAAGGAGTCCTCTCACTGATGAAGTTTTAACAGCGCCCGGTAGCTGAATTGGTGTAGCTCCACAGAATGGAAAAAAAAAGAAAAAGAAAAGAGATCTCGGTCAATTCTATAGTCGCTGTCACTTGTTGAATTCGTCTCTAGTCTTCAGAGTACCATGAATTTAGTTCCTCAGGAGAAGTAAGAAATGAGAAATACATAACGTTAACAATTGGAGTAGTAGAAACAGAATGCACACAACAGTGATAATCACAAAGAGAATCTGTGTGCCGGAACAGTGAGGGAACCTGCTCCATTAGGCAGCCGGCTGAAAACAGCAGGGAAAACATCAAATTCCAGTTCTTCTTCAGGGGTTTCTTACAGCCAACTGGCTTCTTTTCTGATTTTTTCAAGAGAAGGTTCTACTTCATGGGAAATATTTATGTACATGCAACAGAAGGTATTTGCCACCACACATACATCTCCCTGCTTAGCTAAGTATGTCACTAAAGCGATGTGATTAGCTAGTACAACCTTAGCCAGTGAATCAATAGCTTTTTGTGGAGCTGCGAAAGAGGCCGCAGTTTTATCAGCAATATTTTCCTTTCTTTTTCTTTTTCTTTCAGAGACAGCGTCTGGCTCTGTGGCCCAGGCTGGAGTGCAGTGGCACCATCACAGCTCACTGCAGCCTCGAACTCCTAGGCTGAAGTGGTTCTCCCGCCTCAGCCCCTGAGTCACTGGGATTACGGGCCGGAGCCAGCATGCCTGGTTGTCATCAGCAATGTTTCCTAAGGTGACAGAAAGATTTGTAATCCTAGGAAGAAACGCTCCCTTCAAGCTAAAGTGTTCTCCCCACAAAATGCAACGAGTTATCTTCTTGATGGCCAGGCAGATAACCCTCAGATTTTGCCCCAGTAGAATCTCTATCTAAAATAGAGTGGTAGTCAGGCCTAGTGAAAAATTTGAGAGAACTCACCCAATGTTGGGTTTCTTCAGAGCCATATATATATTCAAATATCCTAAAAGACATTGCCCTTCATCACTCCGTGGCCTTAGACATGTATAGGACCATGGATGGTGATCTCCTCCGGACAAAAATAAATGCTGCTGCAGAACAGGAAAGTGTATTATCATTTGAGTACATCAGCTGTTGGGCATTTTAACCCACGGGTCAGACACGTTAGAGCAGGAGGGCAGGTTGGCAGCAGGAGGGAGCGTTTCAGTTTCCCAACAGCACGGTGCTGCTTGCCACAGTCATTTCAGAGTGAGGTGACAATCTGTAGCTGTTGCTGTTTGTTTCTGTGGATTTTGTGTGTTTCTTTTTGAGGCAGGGTCTCACGGTCACCCAGGCTGGACTGCAGTGGCATCATCAGGGTTGACTTCTGCCTTGACCTCACGAATTCAAGCAATCCTCTTACTCATTCTCCCGAGTAGCAGGGACTACAGGCGTGTGACGCCACACCCTGGGGTGTGAACTGGGATTTGAAGTTTCAGTTGACTCCCTCATGGATAGGCTCCCTTTCTCTTCTGGAATCCAGATTGTCTTCATGATTATCATTCTTGTGTGCATTATATTTCTACTACCTTGCTAATTTATTTTTCTTCTTTTTCTTTTTCCTTTTTGTAAAGACAGGGTTTCATCATGCTACCCAGGCTGGTCTCAAACTCCTGGGCTTCGGGGATCCACCCCCCTCAGTGTCCGGTGTCCCACAGTGTTGGGATTACAGCATAAACCGCCGTGCCTGGCCTAAGCTAGTGTCTTTTCACTAAGGTAACTCAATCTTTATTTAAGCCATTGAGAAAAGCACAATTTACAAGGGAATCATTCTGGTGCTCTTAAAGGCTAGTGTCAACCATTTCAGATACTGTTTAAAGAATTCTCCATCGAGGGTCCCTGTAGAACCACTGTTGCCCCGCCACTCTGTGCCGCACCCGGCAGGCACTGCATTGCTGCTGCATCCCACTGGCTCCACCACGTCGAAGAAATTCCATAAGAAGGAGGAGAAGTCAAGCGGAGGTTCCAAACCACTCCAGCACCTTGAGAAGATTGCCATACTCCAAGAGGCCCGTGCGTTTAATGAAACTCCCATCAACCCTCGGAAATGTGCCCACATCCTCACCAAGATTCTTTATCTCATAAACCATGGGGAGCATCTGGGGACCACGGAGGCGACCGAGGCCTTCTTTGCCATCACCAAGCTCTTTTTTTTTCTTTTCCTTTTTTTTTTTTTCTTTTTTTAATAGAGACGAGGTTTCACCATGTTGGCCAGGATGGTCTTGATCTCTCGACCTCGTGATCCACCCGCCTCAGCCTCCCAAAGTGCTGGGATTATAGGAGTGAGCCACCGCACCCAGCCTGGCCAAGCTCTTTCTGTCCAATGATCTCACACTCCTTCGGATGTGTTACTTGACCATCAAGGAGACGTCTTGCATCACAGAGGATGTCATCATCGTCACCAGCAGCCTAACACGAGACATGACTGGGAAAGAAGACAACTACCAGGGCCCGCCTGTGCGAGCCCTCTGCCAGATCACCGAAAGCACCATGCTGCAGGCTACTGAGCGCTACATGAGAGAGGCCATTATAGACAAGGCGCCCACGTCTGCAGCTCTGCCCTTGTGTCTTCCTTGCACCTGCTGAAATGCAGCTTTGACGTGGTCAAGCGCTGGGTGAATGAGGCTCAGGAGGTGGCATCCAGTGATAACATCATGGTCCAGCAACACGCACTACAGCTCCTGTACCATGTGCATAAGAATGACCGCCTGGCCGTCAATAAGATGACCAGCAAGGTCACCCGGCACGGCCTTAAGTTCTCCCTTTGCCTCCTGCATGATGATCCAGGTGGCCAGCAAGCAGCTGGAGGAGGAGGATGGCAGCCGTGACAGTCCACTGTTTGACTTCATCGAGCGCTCCTTGTGCAACAGGCATGAGATGGTGGTGTGCGAAGCTGCTGTGGCAACCCTCAACTGCCAGGCTGCAGTGCCACGGAGCTGCCCCGGCTGTGCCAGTGCTCCAGCTTTTCTGCAGCTCCCCCAAGGCTACTCTCCATTATGCGGCCGTTCACCCGTCAATAAGGTTGCCATGAAGCATCCGTCAGCTGTGACAGCTTGCCGTCTGGATCTGGAGAACCTGGTCACAGATTCAAACCGCAGCACTGCCATGCTGGCCATCACCACCCTCCTTAAGAGAGGCAGAGAGAGCAGCATCGACCGCCTTATGAAGCAGATGTCCTTCTTCGTGTCAGAGATCTCGGATGAATTCAAGGTGGTGGTTGTCCAGGCTGTCAGTGCCCTGTGTCCGAAGTATCCTCGCAAACACGCCATCCTCATGAACTTCCTGCTCACCGTGCTGTGGGAAGAGGGTGGCTTTGAGTACAAGCGCGTCCCTGGGGACTGCGTCATCAGCATCACTGAGGAGAACTCAGAGAGCAAGGAGACAGGGCGGTCGCATCTGTGCGAGTTCACCGAGGACTGCGAGTTCACGGTGCTGGCCACCCGTATTCTGCATCTCCTGGGCCAGGAGGGGCCCAAGACCACCAACCCCTCACAGTACATCCGCTTCATCTATAACCGAGTGGTCTTGGAGCATGAGGAGGTCCGGGCAGGTGCTGAGAGTGCTCTGGACAAGTCTGGAGCCCAGAATGAAGAGATGTTACCCAGTATCTTGGTGCTGCTGAAGAGGTATGTGACGGATGATGACAATGAAATAAGGGACTGAGCCACCTTCTGTCTAAAAGTCCTGGAGCAAACAGAAGGCCCTCAATGCGGGCTATGTCCTAAATGGTCTGACTGTGTCCGTCCCGGGCCTGGAGAGGGCTCTGCATCAGTACACGCTAGAACCATCAGAGAAGCCTTTTGGCCTCAAGTCTGCGCCCCCCACCACTGCACCCATGGCAGAGCTGAGAACGGAAGGCACCCCCATCACCGCAGACAGCCTGAGAAAGTGGCAGCTACAGCAGATCTTCCAGGAGCAGTTGGTGGCAGTGCCAGAGTTCCAGGGACTTGGGCCCCTCTTCAAGTCCTCGCCTGACCCCGTGGCCCTCACCGAGTCAGAGACCAAGTATGTCATCGGCTGCACCAAACACACCTTCACCGACCGCATGGTGTTTCAGTGTGACTGCACAAACACACTCAATGACCAGACCCCGGAGAGAGTCACAGTGCAGATGGAGGCCACTGAAGCCTATGAGGCGCTCTGTTACATGCCTGCCTGGAGCTTGCCCTACAAACAGCCTGGGACCTGCTATACATGGTGGCACTGGCCAAACAAGACCCCACAGCTGTGGCCTGCATATTTAGCTGCATGATGAAGTTCATTGTCAAGGACTGTGCTCCCACCATGGGGGAGACCGACGACGAAAGCTATGAGGATGAGTATGTGCTGGAAGATCTGGAAGTTACTGTAGCTGATCACATTCAAAAGGTCATGAAACTGAACTTTGAAGCAGCCTGGGATGAGGTAGGGGAAGAATTTGGGAAGGAGGAAATGTTCACCTTGTCTACCATCAAGGCACTTGAAGAGGCTGTGAAGTTCTTGGGAATGCACCATCGTGAGAGGTCAGACAATGTGCTGGATGACAAGAACACCCACATGTTGCTCCTGGCTGGTGTGTTTCCAGGTGGTCGTGACATCCTGGTGCGCTCTCGGCTGCTGCTTTTGGGCACAGTGACAATGCAGGTGACAACCAGAAGTTTGGAGGAGCTGCCGGTAGACATCATTTTGGCATCTGTGGGCTAAGGGGCCAGCCTGCATAGGACCTTATACCCTTCCCCAAACTATCTGGAAGTCATGCCTTCCTCATGAAACTGGCAGAAACCCCTCCCCAAGCTTCTGTATTCAAAAACAATTAGGAATCATTGCAGATATACATATTTTTTATTCTGCCTCCCTGTTCAGGACTACTTGGGGGTGACTTTTTTTTTTAAATAGGGGATGACTTTAGCTAGTCCTAAATCTTGCTATCCTCCCTTCCTGGAAAGGGGTATGGTAAGGGAATAAAACATTTTCAACTCCTCTTGAATTTATCCCCCAAGAGACCACCTTATCCCTGTAATAAATTAGCATGTATTTATTAAAAAAAAAAGAAGAATTCTCCATTGAATGTGGTGGCTCATATCTGTAATCCCAGCATTTTCAGAGGCTCAGACAAGAAAATTGCTTGTGCCTAGGAGTTCAAGACAAGCCTGGGCAAGAGATGAGAAAGAATCCTTTTCTCTATAAAAAACAAAAATGTAGCCAGGCATGCTGACATACATCTGGGGTCACAGCAGCTACTGGAAAGGCCGAGGTGGGAGGATCACTTGAGCTCAAAAGATAGAGGCTGGGCTGGGCCACGATCCCACCACTGCATTCCAACCTGGACGACAGAGTGGGACCCTGCCTCAACAAAGACACGGATTCTCAAACCACTCAAACCATTTTACTATAAACGTTTACAAATGGTGTTTTTGTTGTCGTTGTTTTTGTTTGGTTTCTGTTTTTCTTTTTCTTTTTTTTGAGACAGAGTCTCACTCCATCTCCCAGGCTGGATTGCAGTGGCAGGATCTCAGCTCACTGCAACCTCTCCCTCCCGGGTTCAAGCAATTCTTTTGCTTCAGCCACCTGGTAAATTTTTGTATTTTTAGTAGCTACAGGTGTGCTATAGCTGGCCTAAAGTTAGAACCCGAACAACACTATTTTATAAGACAAAGTTGTGTTTTAAAATAAGTTGTAACGGCTGCCCCATTCTCCTCACAATAACTGCTGGCCCTGGCTTCTGTAAATAAAACTGCTAGCCTTTCTCTGCAAAGGCTGCATACCTTCCTTATCAGTAACTGCCAAAATTGCTAGCCTTTACTTACCGGTAGTGACTAGAATAAACAGCCCAAGCTAATTCCATCATGGCCCCTGCACCCTGTAATAAATAACTAAGATCTGTTATTTCTACTACAACCCAGATGATTTGCAAACTAAGACTTATCTCAACTTCTGTAAGCCACTTAAGTAACAGTCGAAGTGACAATATATCCACAATGTGTCCTCTAGCCCTTGGAATATCTGGAGACCTGCACCCTCCTCTCTGCCCCCTCCTCTCTGCCCGGGAGATGATTTATGGAATCCCCTAAATGTTTGAATCCCTTCACCCTCACCCCCACCCCTCACCTTCATCTCCGCCCAGAAAGTGATTTACAGAATTCACTAGCCCTCGGAATGTCTGAAGCTCCTCACCCCCACCCCCGCCACATACCCTTACCCGGGAGAAAGGTATGAAGGGTATTGACGCCCTCCCTCCGGGGCCACGGGTTGGAGAGACGTGAGTCCTCCGTGGTTGCCGGCAATAAAGACCCTGCAATTTGGCCTACTTTTGTCTTGGTGTTACCTTTCCATGCTCGGTTCACTACAACAGTTTTTTTCCCTTGCTACTTTTCAGTATCCGTTGACGGCCGCACTTCATCTCCATGACCTCTTAATGGTGGAATGCCCAGAGCCCAGCCATTGGCCCTCCTTTCTTCTCAATCTAAACTCCTTCCCTCCATCTGCTCCGTTCAATATAGTGACCACTTGCCACTGACGGCTATTTAAATTTAATCCAAATAAAATTAAATGTTTAATTCCTCAGTAGCACTAGCCACATCTCAAGTGCTCAACAGCCGTACTGGCAAGTGGTGACCTCACTAGTTAGCACAGAAACAGTACATTTCCTTCCCTAGATCATCGCATCCAGTTTTTTGGTTGTAAATACATCTATCTGCTGATGGCCCCCAAGTCTCCATCTCTAGCCCAGACCTTTCTTCTAAACTTCACACTTAAAGATCTGTCTACTTGACATTTCCATTTGGATGCTGAATCGATTTCTCAATTCAACATGTTCAAATCCCCAATCTTCCCTAAGCCTGTTCTACCTACAGCTTTCCCTATCTTACTGGATAGTCACTTCAGCCTTCTAGTTGCTTGGGCCAAAAACTTTGGACTCATTCTAACTCTTCCTTTGGGACCGAAGTGAAGTTGGGGACATAGTGAGAGAAAGAGGAAGAAGTAAGCATAAGCCAGCTTATAAAAAACCTCAAATCTCACAGGCCATGGGGGAATCAATGAAAGGTTTTCACAGGTCACAGGTTACCATCATGATCAAATCTGCTTTTTTTTTTTTTTTTTCTGAGACAGAGTCTCTCTCTGTCACCCAGGCTGGAGTGCGGTGGCAGTCTCGGCTCACTGCAACCTCCACCTCCTGGGTTCAAGCAATTCTCCTGCCTCAGCCTCCCAAGTAGCTGGAATTACAGGCGCACGCCACCATACCTGGCTAATTTTTGTATTTTTACTAGAGACAGGATTTTGCCATATTGGCCAGGCTAGGGGTCTCAAACTCCTGACCTCAGGTGATCTGCCCACCTTGGCTTCCCAAATTGCTGGGATTACAGGTGTGAGGCACCACGCCCAGCCAAATTTGCTTCTTTTTTGAAGGATAGTTTTAGCAGCTGTGCAAGAATGAATTGGGTGTTACTGTTGGGAAAAGCTGGAGAATAAAAGCCTAGTGTAAGACTTCTGGGAAGATATGATGAAAGCTAGAAGTAAAGACACCCCAGAAAGGGTGGAGAGGAGGCTAGATATCCAGTCACAAAAAAATACATATTCTTCAGTATTTGGTCAATGACTGAATGAGGAGGATAAATAGGGGTAAAGGAGGAGTCCATAACTTTGTTTTCTGGTTTTGGTAACTAGCTGTAGTGGTTTCAGTTTGAGAAAAAGGACATTTAATGAGAATAAAACAAAAACATGTTGTGTTTTAGATACCTGTGGAATATTCTAATGGAGATGCCCACTAGACATCTGCGTATTCAGGTCTACGGCTTTTCACGAGTATGTGATAGCTGAAGCCATGGGAATAGATGAGTTTTATCTAGGGAGAACATGTAGAATGGGAAGAAAAACCAAAAGATAGATTTTTTGGCGAGTCCCTAACAACTACAAAACAAGTAGAAAGAGTAGCCAGCACTAGCAACTGAGAAGGACATTTTCAGAAAGGTAGGAGGTGAAGCAGAAGAGAGGTTGAAGGCCAGCTGAGTCTCAAGAGGAAAAGAATGGTTAATAGTGTGAAATGGAGCAGTGGGGAAAATGAGGTGGGAATTGAGAGTCCCCTGGATTTACTGCTGTGATTTTGCAAGAAATGTTTTAGTGTGTTGTAGTGGTGTGAGGAGCCAGGCTGCATGGCTTGAAGAGCTGAGAAATGGAAGACAGAGACTGTGGGCTTCTTTATCTAAGAAGCCTGGCTGTGAAGGGAAGGACATAACTAACTTAGAGGAAAATCTAGGACCAAAGGCTTTACATTTATTATTTGTTTAACAAAATAAAATGGAGTATGATTATAGCCTGTGAAAAAGAAGTCGGTAGAGAAGAAGCAAAAAATAATGGGGGAATGGGGAGGAGAGAATGAGACAGCTAGTGAGTGAGATAGAGAGAACGAGCATGTAAATAACAAAGGCTTCAGAAGAGCAGGTAGGAAGGTAAACCAGAGTGGTGACATTCTGACTTTCTGACTGTTGTATGACTGGTGTAAGATGATATCTCAGTGTGGTTTTAATTTGTATTTCTCTGATGATCAGTAAAGTTGAGTATTTTTTTAAGTGTTTATTGGCCACTTAGAATTCTTTTAAGAACTGTCTGTTCGTGTCCTTTGACCAGTTTTTAATAAGGTTGTTTTTTCTTATTGCGTTCCTTGTTGGATGTGGTTTAGTCCTTTGTTGGAGGCATTACTTGTAGGTTGTCTGTTGATTCTGTTGATCATTTCTTTTGCTGTGCAGAACCTTTTTAGTTTAAGTCCTATTTGTCTATTTTTGTTTTTGTTGCATTTGCTTTCGGGATCTTTGTCATAAATTCTTTGCCTAGGCCAATGTCCAGAAGAGTTTTTCCTAGGTTTTCATCTAGGATTTTTATAGTTTTAGATCTTACATTTAGGTCTTTAATCTATCTTAAGTTTTGTACATGGTAAGAGATAGGGGTCCAATTTCATTTTTCTGCATATGGGTGGCCAGTTTTCCCAGCATCATTTATCCAATGGGGTGTCCCTTCCCCATTGTTTTTGTTGACTTTATTGAAGATCAGTCGGTTGCAGGTATGTGGTTTTTTTTCCTGGGTGCTTTATTCTGTTCTATTGATCTATGTGTCTGTTTTTGTACCGGTACCATGCTGTTTTAGTTACTATATCCTAATAGTATAATTTGAAGTCAGGCAATGTGACTCTGGATTTGCTTTTTTGCTTAGGAGCACCTTGGCTATTTAGGCTTTCTTCTGCTTCCATATCAGCTTTAGGATTCTTTTTTCTAATTCTGTGAAGAATGATGTTTGTAACTTGATAGGAATTGTATTGAATCTGTAGATTGTGTTGGGTAATATAATCATTTTTAACAATACTGATTCTTCCAATCAATGAGCATGGGATGTTTTTCCATTTGCTTGTGTCAACTATGATTTCTTTCATCAGTGTTTTGTAGTTCTCCATGTAGAGATCTTTCACTTCCTTTGTTAAATATATTCCTAAGTATTTTTTTTGTGTGTGGCTATTGTAAATGGGACTGAGCTCTTACTTTGATTCTCAGCTTGAATGTTATTGGTGTATAAAAATGTTACTGATTTTTGTATGTTGATTTTGTATCCTGAGACTTTAATTAAGTCACTTATCAAGTCTAGGAATCTTCTAGAGGGATCCTTAGGGTTTTCTAAGTATACAATCCTATTGAATGTGAACAGAGATAATTTGACTTATTCTTTTCCAATTTGGATGTCTTATATTTCTTTCTATTGCCTGATTGCTCTGGCTAGGACTTTTAGTATGTTGAATAGGAGTGGTGAGAGTGAACATCCTTCTCTTGTTCCGGTTCTTAGGGGAAACACTTCCAACTTTTCCCCATTCAGTATGATGTTAGCTTGGGTTTGTCATATATGGCTCTTACTATTTTGGTTTATTAAAAAGTCAAAAACAACAGATGTTGGCATGGATGCAGAGAAAAGGGAATGCTCATATACTGTTGATGGGAATGTAAATTACTTCAACCTCTGTGGAAAACATTATGGATCTAGCTCAAATAGAACTAGCTCCAAACTCATAATGGAGCTAGAACTACAAATAGAACTAGTGATCAAGCCACAGGGAGGGCAGTGAATGCAGAGGGTACGTCCTTGCTCATGTCCCCACTTCTTCCTTAAAAACAACAATAACAAAAAGGCTGGGCCTGGTGGCTTATGCCTATAATCCCAGCACTTTGGGAGGTCAAGGCAGGTGGATTGCTTGAGCCAAGGAGCTTGAGATTAACCTGGGCAACACTGTAAGACCCTGACTCTACAAAGAAATGTTTTAAATTAGCCTGGTGTGGTGGTGTGCGCCTGTAGTCTCAGCTACTCAGCAAGGCAAGGGGCAGGGAGGGGGCACTGAGATGGGAGGATCACTTGAGCCTGGAGAGTCAAGGCTGCAGTGAGCTGTGACTGTACCACTGCACTCCATCCAGCCTGGGCAAGAGAATGAGATGCTGTCTCAAAAAAGAAAAAACAAAAAACAAAAACAACTTACCATTCGACCCAGAAATCCCACTACTGGGTATCTACTCAAAGGAAAGGAAATCATTATATAAAAAAGACACCTGCACTCATGTTTATCCCAGCACTATATACAATAGCAAAGCCATGGAACCAACCTAAGTATCTACCAACAGTGGACTGGATAAAGACAATGGGGTATATCTACACCATGGAATACTAAGCAGCATAAAAAAGAATGAAATCGTGTCCTTTGCAGCAACATGGACGGAGCAAGAGGCTATTATCCTAAGTGACATAACTCTGAAGCAGAAAAATCAACTGCAGCATGCTCTCACTTATAAATGGGAGTTTAACACGGCAGGTACACATGGACATAAGGATGGAGAGAAGAGACTACGGGGACTCCAAAAGAGGGGAGGGAGGAAGGGAGATGAGGATTGAAAAACTACCTAGATAGTTGCAACATTGATCAAACTATTGGTAGAATGCCTTCTGGCTTCTGGTCAATGTTGTAACTATCTGGGTGATAGTTACAGACTGTGTAAAAAGCAAGAAGATAAGAGGCAGTTAAAGTGTTCAGAAACAATAAAATAAAAGGACATTATATTCACCCCCCAAAAAGAAAAACGTAGGGAAATTATATATTTACTCAAGACAAATTGCATAATGGATTACTCAAACAAATAAATTAAATTTATTTATTTAAGTAAATAAATGAATTGCATAGAATATTTTATTAAGAAGAAGAGAGAGAAACTTTCCCTTGCAGGGGTACAGTGACCATCTTGGTGACTAATGAGAAGAATCAGACAGTTAACACTTTTGTTTTGAGCTCCTGATCTGATAAGTCCATTTAAATAGCCGTTGAGCAGACAAATGAAAGCATCATGGAAAATGATGTTGCTTCTCCATAGCTATCCTCTGACCATCACCTACCTGCAGAATATCTGTCTCTTATAGAAAAGAAAGGCAAGAACTGGGAAGGAATAAACTCTAGTGGGCTTTTAGCATAGCAAGAGAACACTGTCCTTCAGTCTGATCATTTTAGGGTGGCAGGATATTTTTGTACTACTGGAGACGAAAGAAAATGTCATGGATGGTAAACTGTGGGTGTAGGCTATATAAATGTAAGGACAAAACCTAGATAAGGGATAGGCTGTTAGAGTTTGGCTCAATTGTATATCTCACAAAGATGACTATGTCACATTTGGTTATGAAAACATTAATAAATGTTTTCCTGAGCCTCCTACTAATTCAAGCTGGCTTAAGGAAGAACGTCTATGAAAAAATTGTTTAAATACCACTGACATTTTTTCTTTTCATTCCCTTTCCCAGTGAATTTTAAAAGTAGATGTTCTGAGAAGGCCAATGGTAAAACATACAGCAAATCTTTTTCATGTGATGGTTGAAGCTAAGTGGAATACACAAGTTCAATTCTTTGTATGCATCTTCCTTTGCTCTGTAATTCACCATAGCAACCAAAGCATTAATTAATGCAGACAGCAAACATTAGAAAACAGCCGCTAGCTCATGCTGTATAGAGATATACAAGGATAATCAAGGATAGTATCTTATTCTGTTAAAAAATAAAAAAATTAACATATAAGATTTCTGGAAATCATTTATTTTTTAAAATTTTTATCTTAGGTTTGGGGGTACATGTGAAGGTTTGTTACATAGATAAACATGTGTCATGGGGGTTTGTCTGTTGTACATATTATTACATCACCCAGTCATTAAGCTCAGTACCCAACAGTTACCTTTTCTGTTCCCCTCCCTCCTTTCAACCTCCTTGCTCAAGTAGACCCTGGTGTCTGCTGTTTCCTTGTGTTCCTGAGTTCTTATCATTTAGCTCCCACTTATAAGTAAGAACATGCAGTATTTAGTTTTCTCTTTTTGTGTTAGTTTGCTAAGGGTGATGGCCTCCTGATCCATCCATGTTCCCACAAAAGGCATAATGCCATTCTTTTTTATGGCTGCCTAATATTCCATGGTGTATATGTACATTTTCTTTACCCAGTCTGTCATTGGTGGGCATTTAGGTTGATTCCATGTCTTAGATTGTGCGCAGTGCTGTAATTAACACTCAAGTGCATATGTCTTTTTTTTTTTTTTTGAGATGGAGTTTCACTTGTTACCGAGGCTGGAGTGCAATGGCACAACCTTGGCTCACCACAATCTGTGCCTCCTGGGTTTAAGCAGTTCTGCTGCCTCTGCCTCCCCAGTAGCTGACATTACAGGTGTGTACCAACATGCTGGCTAATTTTGTGTTTTTAGTAGAGATGACGCTTCACTATGTTTTTGGTTTTTATTTTTTTGAGACAAGAGTCTCACTCTGTTGCCCAGGCTGGAGTGCAGTGGCATGGTCTCAGCTCACTGCAACCTCTGCCTCCTGGGTTCAAGCAATTTTCCTGCCTCAGCCTCCTGAGTAGCTGGGCTTACAGGCTCCCACCACCACACCCAGCTAATTTTTGTATTTTTTAGTAGAAACGAGGTTTCACCATGTTGGCCAGGCTGGTCTCAAACTTCTGACCTCAGGTGATCCACCTGCCTTGGCCTCCCAAAGTGCTGGGATTAGAGGTGTGAGCCACCCCACCCAGCCATATGTATCTTATGGTAGAATGAGTTATATTCCTCTGGATATATACCCAGTAATGGGATTGCTGGGTCAAATGGTAGTTCTGCTTTTAGCTATTTGAGGAATTGCCATACTGCTTTACACAATGGTTGAACTAATTTACATTCCCACCAACAGTGTATAAGGGTTCCCTTTTCTCTGCAACCTCGCCAGGATCTGTTATTTTTTGACTTTTTTTTTTTTTCCCTCAAGACAGAGTCTTGCTCTGTTGCTCAGAGCTGGAGTGCAATGGCACAATCTCGTCTCACTGCAACCTTCACCTCCTGGGTTCAAGCAGTTCTCCTGCCTCAGCCTCCTGGGTAGCTGGGATTACAGGCACGCACCACCACGCTCAGCTAATTTTTGTATTTTTAGTAGAGAAGGGTTTTCACCATGTTGGCCAGGCTGGTCTTGAACTTTTGACCTCGTGATCCACCTGCCTCGGCCTCCCAAAGTGCTGGGATAACAGTTGTGAGCTACCACACCCAGCCTATTTTTTGACTTTTTAATAATAGCCATTCTGACTGGTGTGAGATGGCATCTCACTGTGGTTTTGATTTGCATTTCTCTTATGATCAGTGATATTGAGCTTTTTTTCATATGCTTGTTGGCTGCATGTATGTCTTCTTTGAGAAGTATCTGCTCATGTCCTTTGGCCGCGTTTTTTTTTTAAGATGGGGTTTTGTTCTTGTTGCCTAGGCTAGAGTATAATGGCACGATCTCAGCTCACTGCAACCTCCACCTCCCAGGTTCAAGTGATTCTCATGCCTCAGCCTCCTGAGTAGCTGGGATTACAGATGCCGACCACCACTCCTAAGTTTTTGTATTTTTAGTAGACATGGGGTTTCACCATGATAGCCAGGATGTTCTCGAACTCCTGAACTTAGGTGATCTACCTGCCTCGGCCTCCCACTTTTTAATGGGGTTGTTTTTCTCTTACAAATTTAAGTTCTTTATAGATGCTGAATATTAGACCTTTGTCAGATGTATAGTTTGCAAATATTTTCTCCTATTCTGTAGATTGTCTGTTTACTCTGCTGATGGTTTCTTTTGCTGTGTAGTAGCTCTTAAGTTTAATTAGATCCCATTTGTCAATTTTTCCTTTTGTTGTAATTGCTTTTGACATCTTTGTCATGAAATCTTTGCCTGTCCCTAGGTCCAGAATGGTATTACCTAAGTTGTCTTCCAGGGTTTTTATAGTTTTGGGTTTTACGTTTGTCTTTAATCCATCTTGAGTTGATTTTTGCATATGGTGTAAGGAAGGGGTCCAGCTTCAATCTTCTGCATATGGCTAGCCAGTTATCTCAGCACCATTTATTGAATGAGTCTTTTCCCCATTGCTTGTTTTTGTCAGTTTTGTCAAAGATCAGATGGCTGTAGATATGCAGCCTTATTTATGGGCTCTCTATTTTATTCCATTAGACTATGTGCCTGTTTTTGTACCCATACCATGCTGTTTTGGTCACTGTAGCCTTGTAGTATAGTTTGAAGTTGGGTAATGTGATTCTCCCAGCTTTGTTCTTTTTGCTTAGGATAGCCTTGGCTATTTGGGCTCTTTTTTTATTCCATATTAATTTTAAAATAATTTTTTTCTCTACGGCCATACTACCCTGAATGCGCCCAATCTCATCTGATCTCAGAAGCTAAGCAGGGTCGGGCCTAGTTAGTACTTGGATAGGAGACTGCCTGGGAATACTGGGTGCCGGAGGCTATTTTAAAAATAAATAAATAAATAAATAATAAATTAAAAATAAAATAATTTTTTTCTAGTTCTCTGAAGAATATCATTGGTAATCAGATAGGAATAGCATTGAATCTGTAAATTGCTTTGGGCAGTACAGTCATTTTAATGATATTGACTCTTCCTAACCATGAGCATGGGATGCTTTTCCATTTGTTTGTGGCTTCTCTGATTTCTTTCAACAGTGCTTTGTAATTCTCACCGTAGAGATCTTTCACCTCCATTAGCTGTATTCACAGGCATTTTATTTTTTTGGTGGCAGTTGTGAATAGGATTGCCTTTCTGATTTGGCTTTCAACTTGGTTGTTGCTGCTGTATAGGAATGCTAGTGATTTCTGTACACTGATTTTGTATCCTGCAACTTTGCTGAAGTTGTTTATCAGCTGAAGGAGCTTTTGGGTTGAGACTATGGGGTTTTCTAGATACAGAATCATGTTGTCTGCAAAGAGATAGTTTGACTTCCTGTCTTCCTATTTGGATGCTCTTTATTTATTTATCTTGCCTGACTGCTGTGGCTAGGACTTCCAATGCTCTGTTGAATAGAAGTGTTAAGAAAGGGCGTCCTTGTCTTGTGCCGGTTTTCAAGGGGAATGCTTTCAGCTTTGCCCATTCAGTATGATGTTGGCTGTGGATTTGCCATAGACTTCAATACCAAGTTTGTTGAGAGGTTTTTTGTTTTTTGTTTTTTTTTTTGACAGAGTCTTGCTCTGTCACCAAGGCTGGAGTACAGTGGTGTGATCTCAGCTCACTACAACCTCCGTCTCCTGGGTTCAGGTGATTCTCTTGCCCCAGCCTTCTGAGTAGCTGAGACTACAGGTGCCCACCACCATGCCTGGCTAATTTTTGTATGTTTTGAGTAAAGATGGGGTTTCACTATGTTGGCCAGGCTGGTCTTGAACTCCTGACCTTGTGATCTGCCCGCCTTGGCCTCCCAAAGTACTGGGATTATAGGCATGAGCCACAGTGCCCAGACTTGTTGAGAGTTTTTAAAATTATTTCTATATGTGGTTAAGTTAGGTGGAAACACAAACTTTCAAAAGGCAACATTTTATCTATTTTGTGGAGAATTACACTTATGGCTAAAATTGTAATTTTTGAATATACTTACAAATGATACAGTTCTTATGAGCATTTACTACAGGAAAAAAGGCCAATGAAAAAGGACTGCTGCTTTACAGAAACAAAAAATAAGCTGTAGCAACAAGATTCTATTACATTTGTGTAAATGTGAAAAGCACTTCCTTTTTGAATTGACTGGTTCTGGAATGCATGATCATATAGCTCCATTTCCTCACCAAATGAAAAAGTTGCTTGCCTTTATCAGAGACAAGAGGCAATTCTAGAGTGAGAAAAAAAATGAGCTTGAAAAATAGGATATGCAAGAATCCCATCTGCAGAATGATCAAATCCAATTTGTGGATATAGCTACACTGCCAAACAGCTTAAACACCAATTTAATAGCAAAGGGCTAAAAAAATTTCCACGAGTGTTCTGGTTTTGCAAAGTTGTGTTCTTGCCACATTTCCTTTGATACTTTCTATTATTACAAAAACAATAAAACTTAGAATTTCTATTATGATGAGACAAATAACAATAAATATCACTATAATCAAGGATGCTTGTCAATATGATGATACAGGGCCAAGAAAGTGGCTAGAGCTGACAGTGTGGCCAAGTCATTGCAGAGCCAGAATGTTTTATAGGGTTATTTATGAATTTCAAAAATCTAAACTTTCTATAGCATCAATTAAATTTATTCTCTGGTTTAAATTTTCCAACTATAAATATTGGCATATCAACTAAAAGAGATGCCTACAGATTTTATCAAACATCTATTGAACAACTACTATTTGTAAATCACTGTGTTAAATGTTGTGAAAACCCCAAGGATTAACAGAACGTAATACTCATTTCAAGATTACAATACCTAATACAATAACTAATGGGAAGGAGAGATAAGTATATAACTAACTGCTGTCTCAGTATCTAGAGGTAACAACTATTAATAAGTTCTTGATTATTCTTTCAGAAATAGTTACTGTAGGCAGGGCATGGTGGCTCCTGCTGGTAATCCTAGCACTTTGGGAGTCAGAGGCAGGCAGATTGCTTGAGCTCAGGAGTTTGAGACCAGCAACATGGCAAAACCTCGTTTCTATAAAAATACAAAAATTAGCTAGGTACTGTGGCATGTGCCTATAGTCCCAGCTACTTAGAAAGCTGAGGTGGGATGGCTTGAGCCTGAGAGGTAGAGACTGTAGTGAGCTGAGATCATGCCACTGCTCTCCAGTCTGGGTGACAGAGCCAGACCCTGTCTCAAAAAAAAAAAAAAGTTAACTATTTATACATGTATGTGCTCATAAAAATATATTTTATATATGATATACAAACGTATATATATTCAAGCACATATTTATATACATGTACACATTTTTTTTTGTTTTGTTTTGTGTTTGAGAGGGAGTCTTGCTCTGTCGCCCAGGGTGGAGTGTAATGGCACAATCTTGGCTCACTGCAACCTCCACCTTCTGAGTTCAAGCAATTCTCCTGCCTCAGCCTCCTGAGTAGCTGGGACTACAGATGTGTGCCACCATGCCTGGCTAATTTTTGTATTTTTAGTAGAGACGGGGTTTTACCATATTGGCCAGGCTGGTCTCGAACTCCAGACCTCAAGTGATCCACCCGCCTCGGCCTCCCAAAGTGCTGAGATTACAGGCATGAGCCACCGTGCCCAAGTGGTTTTTTTTTTTTTACGCAAAAGAAATGTTATAATATCCTACTTTTCTATCCAATATATCTTAGAAAGTTTTGCGTATCACCCATGAAGACTTATGTCATTAAAAAAAGAATACGGAGTATTATACTGTAGTTTAGGTAACCAGCCCTCTATTGATAGAGATTTAGCTTGTTCCTAGTTTTTTGCTATTACTTCAGTGAACATCCTTGCTTAAGTATCGTTGTGTACTTGCACAAGAATATCTATACAGTAAGCTTTTAGAAGTGGAATTGGTGAATAAGAGTATTTTCAAGTCCTTTGTAGTATTCCTTCTGTTAGACATGGCCAGGAGGTGGTATAGGTATTTTCTGTGATACCCACTGTAGTTTTGTAACCGTTTCTTTGCCTTCTTCCTTCAGAATTTCCATTATTTTAGAAGCTCATAATGTAGTTGCGCTGTTTTCTCCTGACCTCCTTTCCTGGTCACTTTTATTCCCTGAAGACTTTAGCTCTGGCTTACTTGTCCTCCTTTTTCTCCTTCTCTTTTCAAAATTTTCAGTGACTTTAACATCACTGTGGATTACTCATCTAACATCCTGGTCTCTTTACCAATCCTCATCTTTTCTTCTACTCACTACAACTGCCCACATCCATGATTACAACCTAAACTTTTTCATTACAAGTATCTGTACCCCCTATGAAATCTTGAATTCAAAATATCTTTCTCCACTAACTACCTCTCAACTTCGAATTTACCTATACTAATACTCTTCTGTAATCATTCTTTGGCCTCATCAAATCTCCAATTCACTCACCAATACCTTTCTCACGATCCAATACTCTCCTCTGGTTTCCATTTCCCCAAATCCTAGTTGGACTCAACTATCTGCCTTTTCCACATTTAATCTGGAGCAGCTCAAAGTTTCCAGAGGAAAACCACACAACTAGGCTCACTGGCTATATTTTAAATTAATGACCACAAAACTCGCTAGGCATTCAGACTTGCCTAGAACTCCTACTTACATTTCCCTGGTGAACTTGATTCTTAGCCTACAAGATGACAGCTTCACAATGTTTTTTCTTTATACCCCTTACATTAGCTAACTTGGCATCATATTTTACTGAGAAAAATCAGACATGATGACCCCATGTTGTCACCATCAAAACTACAAGCCTATTGTATCTATACATATTGCTTTCTCTCCTGTTAAAATGAAAGTACCTCTGCGTCTATCACAGGCAATCCCTCTATTTGTTCTCTGGATTCCTTAATGACTTCACTTCTGCAGCTCTTTCTCTTTTGCATTACCTAGATCCTCTTCTTTACTGGATAATTCTCACTGGATTATATGTATGCTCTAGAATCTCTCTTTCTCTTGAGCCCACAATCTCTTCTAGATACCACTCCATTTCTCTTCCTCCTTATGCAAAATTTCTTAAAAACTGTTATATATATTTGCTGTTTTTATTTTATCTTATATCCTGTTAACCCTTCTATTTGGCTTCCAACCTCACTGAAACGAGGGGAGAATATCATCAAAGACCTTCATGTTGCCAAATCAGAGGGATCCTGTACTTTCTTCACCTTCTTTACCTCTCAGAGTTTGGACACAATTTATTACTCACTTGTTCTTGATGACACCATGCTTTGCCAGTTTCTCACCTACCTTTCTGCTTCCTCCTCAGTCTCCACTGCTGGTTCCTTATTTTCTACTCAGTACTTAGTCCTGGGCTCTCTTCTTTTCTCTTTTCTATGCTTTCTCTTTAAGTTATCTTATCTAGTTCCATAGCTTTAATATTACTAATATTTTTGCCAGCTCTCAATATGTGGCATTTCTACTTGTTATCTAACAGGCATCTCCAACTGAACAACAAAACTCTATTTCTCCTCAAAGCCTGAGAGTTATTCTTGACTTCTCTCTTACCCTTGTTCCATAAATCTGTGCCATTAAAGAAGTCTATTGATCCTGGCTTCTCTCTCAGCCTCCTACCCAAACCACTTCCATTTCTCACCTGGACTACTGCAGTCATCTCCTCAGTAGTCTCTCTGCTTTTATTTTTGCCTTCAATAATCCATTCTCACCACAAAGGATCTTTTAAAACACAATTAAGTTCATGTTACTTATATGCTTAACTCTCCAATGGCTTCCTATGACATAAAAAAAAAAAAATTTCTTTACTAGGGTCTTTGAGGCCTGATGTGATCCAACCCTGCCTATCTTTTCAACCTCTTATTTCCTCCTTATTCACTATGCTCCAGCCAAGCAGGGCTTCCTTCTGTTCCATGAACTTGCCAAATTCTCTTTCTTCAAGGCCTTTGCTCTGGTATTTCCCTCTGCTTTGGATGCTTTTTCTCCTAATCATCATGTGATTGCTCTTTTTTTTTTTTTTTTTTTGAGATGTGAGTCTCTGTCACCCAGACTGGTGTGCAATGGCACAATCTTGGCTCGCTGCAACTTCCGCCTCACAGGTTCAAGTGGTTCTCCTAGGTCAGCCTCCTGAGTAGCTGGGATTACAGGTGGGCGCCACCACACCAGGCTAATTTTTGTATTTTTAGTAGAGATGGGGTTTTGCCATGTTGGCCAGGTTGGTCTCGAACTCCTGACCTCAAGTGATCTGCCCACCTCAGCCTCCCAAAGTGTTGGGATTACAGGCGTGAGCCACCATGCCTGGTTTGGCTCTTTCTTATGACTCAAAGCTCATCTTAAGTATCACCTCTCAGAGAGGTTCTCTCTCCATCTAAAGTAGTCCTCCCCACCCCTACAATTACTCTGAAGCTCAATACCCTATTTATCTGTTGTATAAAATATATCTGTTGCATAAAAGGATGAAGCAATTGAATTATTAATTATATGCACACTTAGGTTACAGTGACAAATGGTAACACATGTTGACAACTGATAAATGAGCATTTCATTCAAAGAATATAATTTTGGGCTTTGTGTGGGAATGAATTATGCAAATCAGAAAAGTTTTCTGCTGTGTACTGATCATACACAGTATATTCTTCTGGTGGCCTATGGTTTCCCTTTGGCAATAAATAGCTAATTTCTTGTTTAGTAGTTCTTTTTTTTTTCCCTTTTTGAGATGGAGTTTCACTCTTTTTGCTCAGGCTGGAGTGCAATGGTGCGATCTCAGCTCAGCGCAACCTCTGCCTCCCGTGTTCAAGCGATTCTCCTACCTCAGCCTCCTGAGCAGCTGGGATTATAGGCATGTACCACAATGCCTGGCTAATTTTTGTATTTTTAGTAGAGACAGGGTTGATCCCTGTTGGTAGGCTGGTCTTGAACTCCTGACCTCAGGTGATCCACCTGCCTCAGCCTCCCAAAGTGCTGGGATTACAGGCATGAGCTACCATACCCAGCTTCTTGTTCAGTAATTCTTATATGAAATTCATAAGCAAATTAATGTTTTTACTTATCACATTAATTAGAAGGCTCGAGAATACAGTTTTTTTTTAAACCCTCTCAGATAAGTATATAACTTTGAGCTGGTTTTCATTCTTCCCACTCAGCTGACATTTCTGAGTCTTACGCCAAGTTCCTTAAACATTTTATCTGAATGAGTGTACTCTCTGAATTTAACACCAAATGTTCTACCTCTCAACCTTGGACTTTTAAAAGATGATATTTTTTCTGTTCTGTACCAAATTACAGAAATTTTTTTTAAGGATAAAGTGAAAAAATATACTTTACCATGTAAAAGAGTCATCTATGTAGCTCAAAACATTTTCCCATTCAGAATCTCATTATATTTATAAAACACTATACTTCCAAGCCTCTTAGATGTTTATTAACCGAAATAATAGAATTATATCAACAGTAAAATTTTCACATTAATCTATCAATAGGATTCAAGTACATATGTTAGCCCCTTTAGATAACATGTGTCCAACTAAAAAAATATAAAAATATAAAATTTTTAACTAGGTAGAATTTATGTATACAGTATTTAAAATTTCAGGTTGGCCTAAATAAGTTGTTCTGGACAAGTTTTGTTTTTATTAAAAATTAACCACTGGATTAAGATGACAATTATTGCTTCCTTTAGTTAGTAATAAAAAAGAAACCCTTTTTAAAATCCTTTTCTCCTGTGTAACAAATGGCCTTTATTAATTAGGTCTCTCAGTTTGTGGTGCTGGCAACATTTGGCAAAGTCCAGTCCTTACCAAAAATAGTAACAACCTGCTCTGGATGGCAGTCAAGCAGCAAGCCTATTTTTGGCTTCAACGTTTGAAACACCAAATGCCAGATGCCATCAAACAGAACCTTAAATGGCATAAGTAAAGTGGTCTGATACTGAAATACAGAAGATGAGGATTTGAGGCTCTCCAAAACACCTGTTTCTTTAGTACAAAAGAAATAAATGTTTCAGACTTAGCAGGAGAATTCATATCTATCGCTGATATATGTAAAACCGAAAGAATCTTAAAACTGATAAACAACAGGGGAAGGAGGAGCAGAATGCTATTATCTCAGCTTTAGTCCTTAACATTACTCTAAATTTTCATTTGTTCAGTGTTTCTGACTTTTATTATTAATATCTTTGTTAGCTTACCTGTCTCTGAGTGTGCTGGGGCCTAGATAAGGATACAGGTTTTCCTTAAGCTTTCCTTTGATGAGATGATCCAGGGTTTCATGTAGGAAAGGTTGATGCTGTGTATATACATTTTCCACTCCCTAAAACAGAGGGAAAGGTTCTTATGTCATTTTTATGAAACTAGCAATATAAGAATCAATAACATTCATTATCAGAAAAGGACATACATTTAATAGAGATTTCATGGGACAGATTTAAATAGGAACTGTGAGAAATTTAAAAATTATTTTAATCAGCCAGAAATATTCTAATCTCATAAAAAATACTCTGTAATTTAGGGCTAGTTATTGTAAAGGAATTTAAAAAAAAAGAATTGCTTAAATCCTTTATTGTGTCTTCATTGCCTCTCACTCTTTTGTGAAAATGTTGAACGATAGGTAGAGCAAATAAAAGGATCATGTATAAAAAAAAAAAGACTGGAAACACCCAGGAAAACAGAAAAACTTCAGGAAACATAAAAAAGGCTAGCAGATTAGAACTAATTTTTGAGTATTTCAAGAAAACAAGTTAGTATTTTTAATAGATCAAATGTTTGCTTCATTTTTAATTTCCTTCAAAGAGAAACGACCTAACAAATCTTTAATCATAAACATATGGAGTAAAATATCTATGACTAACAGAACTGTTTGTCTTTTTCTTCTTATTTCCTGGGAATATCTTCAGTTCTTTCCTGCTCAGCTACTTGGTCCAGTGCTGATACAGCTCTAATACAGAAAGCACTAAAAGAAAAAGCTTTCAAGAGCGTATCAGTTTTAATTTCATTTAAGCGGCATAGTACTAAATCAGCAGCAATCCTCAAGGTACTTTGAAAATCATATTCATTCACTCTCAGCCTCAGGGGCTTCAACTGTTCTCACGTAGGAGAGCACAGAGATATCTGTACCTTCAGTCCTTTGAGGAACTGTTTGGTGATAGCCACAGCATCTTTGGGGCTGAAGAGGTCACTTCCTCTGACTCTTTTACCACCATATTCAACAACTGCAGACACGAGCTATTAAAAAAGAGAAGCAAATTTTGCTTGCTTAGGGATCAGGAAGCTCATTTCATAAGAAAATAATTTTATTTTATTAAGGAAACAAAAATGAAAAGACAGAATGATACATTTCTGTAAATAAAAATAGTATGATTTATCATTTGTTAGAACTAAGAATATAATAACAGAGCTCATTCCTGTTTCGTCGGCTAATATGGAAACTGTTACCTTTCGATACTTCTCAGAAACACCTTTATTCCTGAGGTCCATCATTAGTCCTGGCAGGCTATTGCTGCTGTGTCGCTCATAATGTAAAGCGTAAAGCATCACCAGGCGGGCAGCATCAAACTCTGTCACTTTGGGGTTCTGAAGAAGCCTTTTTACATTCTGAAGAAAGATAGAACTTATATTTACCTCCCTTTCACCTGAGTGATCTGTTGTACAATGCCTTAGATCTAATAATTATTGAATGGTAGTGATACATCTGAGTTGATGACTGAGATTACTTCTATGACAATCATAAGTCATATATTTAGCAATGGTCTCAACTATAGAAAATTAAATGCCTTTTGTCCAAGGTAAGAATTAAATAAGGAGATATATTTCCATTGTAATTGCTTTACGGCAAAAATGAATTTAATAATGGATAGTTCCACTTCTCTTCTCCAATAGCTGAAGTTGTAATTTCCTTGCTGAAAGAAGAAACACTTACTGTTTCCACCCCTTCAATCAATATAGCACAATAAAACTGACTAATTTGCAAACACTACTGCTTTCTCTTAGTATTAATGATTGACCAGTGAAATGGAGACAAGTTGGCAGAATTTTACACGGACTGGGCTTAATCTCTAAAACGCATCAGAATATGTCTCAACATGGTTGACAGAGATGAGTATGTAACAACATGTAATCTCTAAACTAAGTACTTAATGATTTTAAGAGGTGGGTACCAATTGAAAAGGGAGCCAGGAGAAACCATGTTTACATTTTTGAATCCTCATATTCAGTACCTTCCATATAGTACAGATTTATACTTATTATGCAGCAGAACAAATAATTTAATTCAAGCCAACAAATACTTTTTGAGTCCCCATAAGGCAGTAGGTCAGGTACTGTTGTGGGAACACAGATAAATTAAAGACAATTCCCGTCTCCAGTGAGTTCACAGTCAATGGGGTGAAGGATGATCAAAGTAATATATTTTGCTATAAACATGTTTCTTGAATGTATGTTAGCTCTGTGAGACTGCTAAATATGGAAATGGTACCAGTTTAACACAGAAGGCATATTGGTTCGTAGGTAATTTTTCCAGAATGGATAGGCTTTTTTATGGTTAAAGGGGAAGCCTTACCAATACTTCCAGAAAAAAAGATGAAAATCCTACAGAAGTGTGTTCTGCAAGAAGTATCTGGTTTCAGAGCTTCGAGAACTGCTGCCCTTTCCACTGTGTTAAGCTCTCTGGGGGAAGGGCAAGTGCAAATAAAAATGATGCAAATATATTGCACTGTGTAAAAAAGCAAAACAAAACAAAGTAATAAACACCGATTGATGAAGAAAGCTATTTCCATATGGTATTTTTAATTTTGAAAAAGCAGTCTTTATGAGAAGTAAATACTTTCAAGACCTTATAACTTGAAGAAAACATGAGCCCCAGGAAAAAGGCTGCAGAGGATGGACTGGCCTAGGTGCAAATGCTGGTCTCTACCATGCTAGTATTTTTATTATAACTGTTACTATTTTTATTAGGGCTTTGATAAAATTATGTGAATGTTTTATTTCTTTTTATAGTTATATAGATTTTAAGTGGTCTGCTTATAACCCTATATTCTCATAACCCCTTTTTTAAGTGCATGTTTTTATAGAATGTGAGGTTTTTCAGGAACAAATATGCGGTGTTGTAACAGAGACACATGTATGCAAAAAAACAAAAGAAAGCAAAAAGCAAAAGCTGGAAATTAGTGCAACAGAGGAAGCGGAGAGAAAAGGGAAGAGAAAGTATACCTGGTTGTTGAGAAATCAGGAAAGACTTCATAAAGGACTTGACATTTGCCAAAGGTCCTGAAGAATCAATAAGTATTGGAACCAGTGTGAGAGACTGAAAGCAGTGGCACTATCAAAATAAATATGGAAATCAGACGAAGAAATCAGGCCGAAACGCTGGTAAGAGCCCTGGAGGGCACTGAATTCTGAGGACTTATCAACTATATGATTACAACTTACAAGATGCTTTCACGTACATTATCTCTTTTCACAACAACCATGTCCAATGTCTAAGAGCTCTTCTGTTCACACTGACTAGGAACTATGATGATAATGGGAAACCTCCCAGGTAGCTTTCAAGTACACAGTTCTCTGAGAGGGATTTCTACTGTTGATTTTTTGGGTTAATATTTCACTATCATCATCCTTAAGGGATCAAAAAGGGAGAAACTCTCTTCTGTAGATTTTGATCCCAAATTCGAATGATTTTTCTTATTTTTTTTCCTTTCATGGTATCTTTCCGCTAGGGCACCCACAGAATACAGCCCATTTAGACTAATTGTTCAAATGTTCCACTATTTTCTACTGTAATATGAAGAAATTTCAGGTACAATTATTTATGTATCTCAATCAACAGCATAAGTTTAAAACATTAAGAAATCCCATCTGGGGCCAGGCGCGGTGGCTCACACCTCTAATCCCAACACTGGGTGGCTGAGGTGGACGGATCGCTTGAGGTCAGGAGTTCGAGGCCAGCCTGGCCAACATGTTGTAACTCAGTTTCTACTAAAAATACAAAAAATTAGCAGGGTGTGGTGGCAGGCGCCCGTAGTCTCAGCTACTCAGGAGGCTGAGGCAGGAGAACTTCAGGAGGTGGAGGTTACAGTGAGCTGAGATCGTGCCATTGCACTACAGCCTGGGTGACAGAGTGAGACTCTGTCTCAAAAAAACAAATAACTAAAAATTTTTAAAATTTTTTAAAAAGAAAAGAAACCCCATTTGGGATTTCTGTTGTCACTTTTCTTATAGGCATAATGTCTCATTTCCTGCCCTTGCAGTCATTCTCTTATCACCTTTTCTGGCTAATGTGTCTCTGTATTGCTAAGCAAATCTGAGAAATCCAAGTAACTATAAACTCACAAAACTGGTGTGACAGTCAGAGACTATTGCAGCAATCAGTCTGCCCTTTTCTAGTTACCTTCACTTGGATCTTGACTCTTGGCTGTTTCTTACTAGAGATAATAAGTGTTGGTGATGATGTGGAGAAATGGGAACCCTTACACACAACTGGTGGGAATGTAAATTAGTACAGCCATTATGGAAAACAGTATGAAGGTTCCTAAAAAAATTAAAAATAAAACTACTATATGATTTAGCAATCCAACTACTTGGTATATATCCAAAGGAAACGAAATCAGTATGTCGAAGAGATATCTGCACTCCTATGTTTACTGCAGCGCTATTCAAAATAGCAAAGATATGAAGTCAACCTAAATGTCCATCAACAGATGAATGGATCAAGAAAATGCAGTATTTAGGTCAGGCACAGCGGCTCACATCTGTAATCCTAGCACTTAGGGAGGATGAGGCAGGTGGACAGCTTGAGCTCAGGAGCTGGGGACCAGTCAGGGCAACATGGTGAAACGCCATCTCTACAAAAACACAAAAATTAGCTGGGCATGGTGATGTATGCCTGTAGTCCCAGCTACTAGGGAGGCTGAGGTGGGAGGACAGCTTGCGTCTGGGAGGCAGAAGTTGCAGTGAGCCAAGATCGCACCACTGCACTTCAGCCTGGGCAATAGAGCCAGACCATGTCAAAAAAAAAAAAAAGAAAGAAAGAGAAAATAAAATAAACTGTTATATATAAAATGAAATATTTACTATTCAGCCATGAAATAGAATAAAATCCTGTCATTTGTGGCAAAACAGATTAACCTGGAGGACTTACGTTAAGTGAGATAAGCCAGACACAGAAGAACAAATACTGCATGACCTTACTTACATGTGGAATCTCATAGAAGTAGAGAGTAGAATAGCAGTTACAAGAGGACAGGAGGTTAGAAATTGGTTAAGGGGTACAAAGCTACAGTTAGATAGCAGAAACATGTTCTGGTATTCTATTGCACAATAGGACGAATAGAGTTAACAGTAATATATTATCTATGTCAAAACAGCTAGAAGAGAGGTTTTTAAATGTTCTTATTGCAATGAAATGACAAATGTTTAAGGCGATAGATACGCTAATTATCCTGATTTGATCATTATACAATGTACACATGCATTGAAACATTACACTGTATTCTATAAATCTATTCAATTATTATGTATCAATCATAAAAAAATTCACTTCTATTCCTTGAGACCTGGTACTGGTATTTAGGTTGCCCAGCTTGACTCTTAGTTCTTCATTGAAGACTTGGCTCAGATCTGACCAGGCTTAGTTTAAGTAACTATTTTGTCTACCTTTGAGCCCTTAGGACCCAACTCAAGGCTCAGGTCCATGTTCTAGCTAGACATATCTATTCTCTCATGAAAAGAAACCTGTAGGTACAAGCTGAGTTCTTTCTTTTCTTTCAGCTATATCAGTCCTTGGAGAAGCAGGACCTTTTTGTCTGCTTTGATCCCATGTTATCCTTTGACTTCATTTTGAAGGATTTCCCTCATGGCTACTTGACTCATCAACTTGGTTGATAGTGGCATACATTACATTGAGATTTCAGGGCACTAACCAGAGAAGAGGAGGAAAAAGAATCAGAGAGGCTTCTAATTACAAAGCAGGTATATGCTACATGGTAGTATTTATCTGTTGGAAATATAACTGAATTATATAATTAAGTTTTTGGTTCCTCTTATTATATTTTCCATCAGCCTTGTGACTATTAGAGAGAAAACTACACTGTCTCATTATAACAATGACTGAGTAAAGAGCAAAACAGAAAACTCATCTACTTAAGAAGACAGGATTCAAAAACCTCACACTGAACTCTACCATTTGTGTGGGTCTACTCAAGGAATAGGAAAAGCAAAGCAAAGCAAAGCAAAGCAAAGTGTCTCTGGAGATCAAGTTTCCTAAAGGAACTAACATTCATTTATAGGACATCAATGAGAAAACCATTCTTATTTTCTGATATTTAGGGATTCTTCCATTGTTTCTGACTGAATACTTTTCTACTTTTCTGTTTTCTTCTATCAACACTATGATGAAGCAGCACAGCAAGAAAAAAAACATTGACATACACACATTTTAAACTATTATACAGACTATTTTAAACTATGATACAAAGTGCTTTTATTTTTTCCTGATCTTGCATAAAGATCTCAAATCATCCTGTTAATGATACATAATAAGGACATGCACACATTTTAAACTATTACAGATGGTCTTGGTAATTAAAGATAGTCTCCATTTTTTTTTTTGTTTGTTTTAGTTTAACCTAAAGAACAGGATCCCTTCTTTGTTACCTGCTACCATATTCATGTAGTAAAGTCAGTGAATAACAAAATAAACCAACAGATTAGGACAGTAAGATGGAATTAGCAGAAGTCTTCAACATGCTGATCTGATAAAAATGAGCCTAACAGTTTGAGAGAACAGTGTTGTGGGAATATAAAAAGCTTATCTGTGAAAAGTGATAGAAAGCAGGCAAGACCCAATTCTACTGACTGCTAAATACATCTGAGTCAGTATTCCTTTTCTTAATGACTAGTCAACATAAAATTTAGCTTTGCAGTAGATCTTCTGCTGATCAAACTGTTTCTAAAATACCGGCTAAATGTTGTTTTAGAGTGAAAGAGATCATTTTACATTTAACTGACCAGAGTAAAATTGTCAATCAGTTCAATGTGGCCTAAGCACTTTTCTTATAATTTTAATGTGGCAAAAATTAAAATAAAAAAAATAAAACACAAGCACTTTTCTGAAATCAGAGAGAGATACAAGGCCATCAATGAACTAAAAAACATGTCTTGGATGCCATTAAGAAAATGTACCATCAAAAGGTAATACTCATAATGTTGACAGTTAATATTTCTTGAACGCTGTAAGTACCAAGTACCGTAAGTATTTTACATGTATTAGCTCATTGCACCCTCACAACAATTTTGAGGTAAGTACTGTTATTTTTTCTCCCTTTACAGACAAAAAGACTGAGGCTTAGAGCGGTTAGGAATGATTTTCAAACCCAAGCCATCAAAGGCCCAAGCTCTTAGCCGCTCTCTATACTGCTTCAAATAGAGCTCTTCCTCCTCATTTTTCTAATAAATATTTATTGAGTCTTTATTATGTATCACTAACAGGGTGATTTGAGATCTTTATGCAAGGTCAGAAAAAAATAAAAAATAGACTGGTTCCTCTCTCCAGATGAAAAGCTGTAATATGACAACACAGGCTGGGCATGGGGGACAGGGCATGGGGAGGACAGTAGGAGTGGAACTGCTCACTTTCTAAAGGTGCTTTTCTTCATGGTATAGCAAATCTTCATTATCAATCAAATAAATCTCTTCTGAGGATATAGATATGTTTCAGTGGTAGTAAATTTCACTTTGGTTCTAGTGAAATTCTTTCTACATGAAATTTTCATTAGCCTATAAAATAATGGTTAGAATGGCAGCAATTTGTAAGTTATTTTTCAGCAATATGTGAACTTTTTTTCTTGTCATGATCCTTTCTTTTCAATAAAGCAAACCCTATCTCTACTGAAAAACCTCATTTCATTGCTTCATGATCTATTATTATCTAAGGTCAAGCCAAGGAATGCTAAGACCCTACTAGATGTCAGGCCTCTGACATCCACTTACTATTAAACAAAAGCCCCCTTTACAGACTATTTAAGTTATGTTGCCAAAGAAGTCCTTTATGACAGGGGATTCCAAATCAATGCTCACTGTAAAATCCTAATACCCCAGACAAGAAAACCTTCAAAAGATAAGTTTTAAAAATAACAAGTGGATCACAAATATAATTTTTATTTTTAAAGTATCTTTTTCTTTTAAAGTGAACAAAAAAATAAAGTTTCAGACAAATTATTACAATAACTTTTTAAAATTGCTTTCCATCTGTAGAGAGATACAAATAAAGACAGTAAAACTGGCTAATGATTAAGTCTGGTTCTACTGTTTTCAAGGGGAAAATCAAATGATAAAAAGTAAAAGTTTAAATTTAGTTACGGGACATAATTCTGTTTGATGAGAGGCAGAAAACTCATTTTTTTGTGATAAATATCGAGACATTTCTATTAGGCCCACAAAACAACTATAAACTATTATTAGTAGTGTTGTTTAAAGGCCAAGTTAAATAGATTATGATACATCTTTACAAAGAATACTATTTAGTGATTAAAAAGAATGCACCTTTAGGTTCTGATCTGTAACAGTCTCTGATACATATGGTTAAGTGAACAAACAAAATGCAGAGCTCTGTATAGTATGGTAACATTGGAATTTAAACACACACACACACACACACACACACACACACACACACTGACTTGCATACAAACACAGAATAACTGTAAAGATGCATATGAAACTACTAACAGACTCAGTTTTTACTGTTTATCTCTTTTACCAAATTTTATGTTACTTATTTAAGAATTAGAATGTAATACAATTAAAAAATAATAAAATCAAGTCAGCCGAAAAAACTGAAGAGTTCTTTGTGAAGATTTAAGGATGAAGTTAAAATAGTGATGACAGAAGCACGTTGCATAAATATAACGCAAATCACATCTTTATGATTTTCAAGACCGTAGCATTTGCAGAAGAAATCTTGATAAACATGTAAGAAAAGCAAAACCCAACAACAATAAATTCCAGTAAAGACCCTGGTATAACTAGAGCACCCACAGGTAGACTTCTTTGTTTTGGTTGCACTATGTACCAAAAAAAAAAAAAAAAAAAAAAAAAAATCATGCTTAGAGGAAGGGAACCAGTATTTACAAAGCACCTATTATATGTGAAGCATCTGATATATCTCACTGAATCATCATAATAGTCTGAAAGTTTGAAATCATTATCCTTGAGGCTTGGGCAAATTAAGTAATTTTCCCAAAGAAACTTTGGTAAGTAGAGATAGGCTATAAGCCAGGCCAGTCTGGCTCCAAAGCCTGAGTTGTTTCTGATATACCAGGTTGGCATTATCTTATAGAATAAAGTGGAATTGCAGCTGGGAAAGAAAGAAGCTAAGCTTTAGAATATAGGGTCCTATCGACAGGGAAATGTGCTTCTTGTAAGTGGCTTAGAAATAACTATTTCCTGAAGGACTCGTATTCCTAAATTACTTGTCAGTGACGTCATACTTTGTCATTTCTCAGGAAACATGGAATTACCTCTGATTTATTCTGTCTTTATATCCAGCCTGTCATTTAATTTCTTCTCCTTTTGAAATGTTTTTCAGTTCTGCTGCTTACTGTACATTTTTACTACTATCACTGTAAGTCTACAAGTCTCTCTGACCTGTTTTTTCACCTCTAAAGCATCCTTACCAGGTTACATTTCCCAAAATACTGCCTTCATTACCTCAACTTTCTACATAAGATCCTATACTGGATCTCTTGGCGTATCTCAGCAGGTATAAATTGTTACAAGCCTCTTTATAAAGCTCATAAACTGGTTTTTGTTTACCAACTCAATTTTATCTAATTCTCTTTCATACCCACTCTCTACAGGTCAAACTGTTTATTACTTCCTGCATACTTTTACATCTTTGCTTTTGCTGTTATTCCTGACTGAACTCCTCCCCCAGATTCTATTCATTCTTTGTGGTTCATCCTAATCTTGTCTTCTCTAAGAAACTGTTCCCAATAACCTCAAAACCTGTTATTGTCAGTATTACAATTATGACTTGATTAAATATCATCTTGAAACATTATCTAATTTTTTTATTGTGCTTTAGTTTTGTCTCTTCAACTAGACTATACATTTCTTGAGGCCAAAGTCTGATTATGTCGCTATTCTTCTAAAATCCTCCGGTAGCCCCCATCATTTTAAGATTAAAGCTCAACTGCCTTCCAATGGCTATAACTTGGCTTCAGTCAATCTTTCTAATTTAAGACCACTCATCTTGTACCCTGTACTAGCTACAATGAATTATTCTCTGTTCCCATATAAATATATGTATATTTCAAATACAAATATTGTACATATATAGAGAAAAATATATATTTATCAATATTTATTTATTTCTTCACATCTTCATGCCTGCATTCTCTCTGCTGAGAATGTTTCTTCCTTTTCCTGGCTTCATGCACCCCTGTGTATTTATTTGTCCAGACTTGGTTCTAATGTTATTTTCCCTAAGAAGCTCTAAAAAGCCTCATCCTTGGGGAAAACAGTTGTTCTTCCTCTGTATTTCCATATTCCTTTGTAAATACCTGTATATAGCACATAGTGTATGGTACTATAATTCCTGGTTTACCTTTTTTTCTCCCCTACTATAATGTGGTATCTTATTCATCTTTGCACTTCTAGATCCTCAGCAGTAGTATATACATACAGCAGGCATTAACATGTTGGTGGGATGAAAAGCAGATCTTCAATAATGAAAAAACTTAGATAATACATTTTAATATACATTTTTATCTTTTAAAGTCTTCCTAACCACTCTGTGAGATGAGTATTAATATACCTACTTTATAAATAATGAAACTGACTCAGAGATTAAGTCAACAGCTCCACATCACAAAGCCTGTAACTGGTATACTAAACACTCCAATCTTGATCTTCTGATTCTAGTTTGCTGCTCTTTGTAGTAGATTAGACTGCTCTCATCCTAATTAACAGAACCCTTGGGAACTGCACATTACACTTCTCTTGTGGCTTTTATTATAGATCTATCTTAAATAATATTAATTTGTGTTCTCATCTCAGCTCCTTGTTAGACTAAATTCCATGTTGGCGAAGAAGGATTACTTGCCTTTTTATCTCTTGCTCTGCCTGGCACAGTGCCTTACACATAGTAGGTGCTCATCAAATTGGACTGACCTGGAGAGCACTAGAATGGTCATTTTGACAGGCCAGTTCTTGCTCAACCTCTGAAACCTCCAGCAGATTCCGCTCACTGACCAATCGAGACAGTTCTCCAACCACTGTCACATGCTTTGAAACAGTCCCAGACATTTTCTTGAACTGTGGATAATTCTCAACAAAGGCCTGCCATGGGAAAAACATCAATGGGAGGTTCTGTTATTTTTTGACTGAGAATAAGCATGTATTGAATGGGGAGGGGGGTGGAAAGCAGGGGTTGTTTTTCAGCCTAGATTAAAGCATCTACAACTCTCATCACATGGCATCTTGTTACGTTTAAGCAGAGAAGGCTGGGCGTGGTGGCTCACGCCTGTAATTCCAGCACTTTGGGAGACCGAGATGGGAGGATCACCTGAGGTCAGGAGTTCAAGACCAGCCTGACCAACATGGAGAAATCCCATCTCTATTAAAAATACAAAATTAGTCAAGTATGGTGGCACACACCTGTAATCCCAGCTACTGGGGAGGCTGAGGCAGGAGAATCGCTTGAACCCGGGAGGCAGAGGTTGTGGTGAGCCGAGATTGCACCACTGCACTCCAGCCTGGGCAACAAGAGTGAAACTCTGTCACCCCCCCACCAAAAAAAAAAAAAAAAAGAAGAAGAAGAAGAAGGAAGAACTGGTATATGTTGGCAGACTGAGTCTTTAAATAGTCCAGATATTACTGAAGAATGGAAAGAATCACATGGCTCTTCACGAAGTTTTCACATTAAAAAGACATTACAGAAAATAAGTCTCAAACCAAATAAAATCAATCAAGGTAGAAATCAGACCCAGAAGATTCCAGAAGTGTTGCTTACATGAATAGTTCCAAAGTCTCACATGTTAGTCATTCATGTACATGTTCAATTTACCTTCATGTCTGCTATTGATTCTAGTTTTTGCTGTTCTTTTGGTTTCTTCTTCTGAAAGTCTTCCATGAGATTCTTTATATTGCTACCAATCTCAGCAAAATTCAGGTACATATTCTGTGAAAAAGAAAGTTGGAAGCACAGTTCATCAACTAGTCTGACTTTCAGACAATTTACAAGAAGTGAAAAAGAATTCTGAACACAGAATTGAAGGGCAGGGAAATTCTATTTTAATTACCAAATTTGGACATTAGCCAGGACACTGGTGATGAATATCACTACTATTCTCACAAAGAGCTACTGGAGGGGAGGGAAGTAAATAACTATGTGGTCTCCATGAAAAAAATACTGCTAAAGGGTCAGAATCCAAGTCTTCTGCCTTCTCTTAAAAGACAGTTTATCCATAGGATGCCTCTATCATCCTTTCACATGAAATCTCATGCCTGCCCCCATACTAACAAGCCAATACTGATCTTCTTACATAAAAACAACTGAAGACAAAAAAATTTTTAGACCACCTACATTAGCATAGAATTCATCATTTTCAGCAGATAGGACCACTTCTCTTAAGTCTTTACTGATCCCCGGCACTCTGGAAAGATCAATCCGATTGTTGTTTATGCCTAGTAGTTCATGGACCATGGCCTGATATGTCCACTAAATAAAGAATTATGAAAAAGAAATGGTAACTGACAAAATATGGAAATAGTAAACATTCAGGAAAACAAATAAAAATTGATAATATTCTTAGTAACTAGTCTTATTTACATGAAGATTCTCTAGTTAAGTTTTATTAATACTTTATGCTATCGTAAGCATTAAGATTGTCATCTTAATTGGTTAAACAATGAGGAAAAGTCAAAACACTTTCAGATTTCATACTTTTGGAAGAAGGGCAGCGAGATTAATATTCTTGATAGAAAGAAAACAAATTAGAGCTATCATTAGCTCCAATTTTTGCCTGTGAATTAAGAGTATATTTTTGGCTTCACAGATAGAGCTATATTGGTACTGCAGTTACAAGCTGTACCATTTCCTGTATGCTTCTGTGGTTTTCTGCAGCATGAGAAGTCTGTTCTTGCAGATCTGAGTGGAACTATATTTATCCTGGGAACACTAATATTATCAGAAAAACCTTGTGAGTTGATCAAAACATTGGCATATTTAGAAACTTACCTCTGAATCCATTTTATTTTATATTTTTACCTAATGGGAGTTGTGAAGAAGGATTGGTTTCCAGTCTCACAAAATGTGAATTTATTTGGTTAAACTGGAAATGAGAAATCTCCAAATTTTCCCTTTTCACCATTTATGGAGAATAGGTTACTTTCAGTCATAGGTCTTTTAGACAAAATGAAGTATTTTCTAGCACATTTCCTTCTGCATCTAAAATGTAAGTGCTAGAAACAGTTATATACATGTTTTATCTTAAGAAAACTAGATTTATTAAGAAATAATTTAGAAGGTTATAAAAGAAGGTGCTTACTTCGTAAAAGATTTGTCAAAGGAATTCTTGAAAAAGCAAGTTCCATTAGGGCACTTAAAATAAGTACAAGGCCAGGCACAGTGGCTCATGCCTATAATCTCAGCACTTTAGGAGGCCAACGCAGGTGGATCACGAGGTCAGGAGTTCAAGACCAGCCTGGCTGACATGATGAAAGCTTGTCTCCACTAAAAATACAAAAATTAGCTGGGCATGGTGGCACGTGCATGTAATCCCAGCTACTTGGGAGGCTGAGGCAGGAGAATTGCTTGAACTGGCATCCGGGAGGCGGAGGTTGCAGTGAGCCGAAATCACACCACTGCACCTCCAGCCTGGGCTACAGAACGAGACTCCGTAAAAAGGTACAACAAAATGTTTTATGCTTTTATGTATAACTTCTTGTGCACGCTTCTAGCACTTACTCTATGATTAAAATTATGTTTATTTCTCTCATCATTGGACCATGAACTCTTTGAGGGCAGAAATTGTATCTTTTACCTTTTATCTCTAGTACTTAGTTTAGCACATGGCACAAAACAAGTCTCCAGTGAAATCTGCTGGATAAACACTTGCTTTTCTTTGGGACACAGAATAATAGGCAATTTTCTTTCTACTTTTTGATACTATCAAAAATTTCTTCAGTGAACATATAGTCCTATGAATTTTAGGAATACAGGGCTATTTTATACTACAGAGAAGTTTGATTCCACAGATTTCCCTTAGCATTAACATTAGCATAAGTGGAGAAGAAACTGAAACATAGACTGTGCCTTTCTCTGTAAATACAAAGTCACAGCAGGGCGCGGTGGCTCACTACCGGTCATCCCAGCACTTTGGGAGGCCAAGGTGCGCAGATCACTTGAGGTCAGGAATTCAAGACCAGCATGGCCAATATGGCGAAACCCCATCTGTACTAACAATATTTAATATAAAAACTAGCAGGTGTGGCAGTGTGTGCCTGTAATACCAACTACTCAGGAGGCTAGGGCACAAGAATTGCTTGAACCTGGGAGGTGGAGGTTGCAGTGAGCTGAGATCACACCAGCCTGGGTGACAGAGACTCTGTCTCAATAAATAAATAAATACACACATACATACAAAATCACTATTAATAAAGCACCAGCTATGTGCAAGGCACTGTTCTTATACTTACAGGAGAAAAACACTGGTGAGACATAGTCTGCCTTGAAAAAATATGTAACATAGGAGAGGGTGTAAACAACCAAAGCTACAACATGGCAAGTATAGCATGAGGCATGAGAGAGACACAAAGGTCTACAGGATTTTCAGGAGATAAGAACATATCCGACTGAAAGAATATAGGCTTCAAGGAGATGTTGAAGAATGGCGGGATGTTGGAGATGGCTTTTGAGTGTCTCTGTTTTTGAGACACAGTTTTGCTCTTGTTGCCCAGGTTGGAGGGCAGTGGCGTGATCTCAGCTCACTGAAACCTCCACCTCCTAGGTTCAAGTGATTCTCCTGCTTCCGCAACCTGAGTAGCTGGTATTACAGGCTCCCATTATCATGTCTGGCTAATTTTTTGCATTTTTAGTAGAGACAGGGTTTCATCATGTTGGTGAGGCTGGTCTCGAATTCCTGACCTCAGGTGATCTACCTGCCTTGGCCTCCCAAAGCACTGGGATTACAGGTGTGAGCCACTGCGCCTGGCTTTTTAAAAAATTCTTTCCTATTATTCGTAGAAATCATTTTGTTTTGTTCATTTATTAATTTATTTATTTACTTGTTTATGGAGACAGAGTCTCACTTTGTCACCCAGGCTGGAGTGCAGTGGCATGATCTCAGCTTACTGTAACCTCTGCCACCCGGGTTCAAATGATTCTCCTGCCTCAGCCTCCCAAGTAGCTGGGACTACAGGTGTGTGCCACCATACCTGGCTACTTTTTTTTTGTATTTTTAGCAGAGACAGGGTTTCACCATGTTGGCCAGGCTCGTCTTGAACTCTTGACCTCAGGTGATCCAGCCACCTTGACTTCCCAAATTGCTGGGATTACAGGCATGAGCCACTGCACCCGGCCAGATTGAGTGGTTTTAAAAGAGTAGTATTTTGATAGGTGAAGGTGGGAAGAGAAGGTATTCCAATCATTCTAGAGTTTGGAAAGTAGTCACAGTAAAAAGCATGCTGGCAGGAAACCAAGTGGTGAGCTCTAGGTTTTCTGTGAGGTTTAGCCCACACTGTGAAGGCTCTTGGATAGCAAGTTCGGGAGTTTCTTTTTAACATAGTAGGCAAATGGGAACCAACGAACGTTTTTAAGCCAAGAGTAACAAGATAGAGCTGTGCTTTAGAAAAAGTAATTTAACAACATTGTATTTATGGAACATTTAGAGTGAAAAAAAATAAAAAGTAGGGAATCAAGTAGATAACTTTTTCAATATTCTTGTAGGAGATTAGCATCTAGACCAAAGCAATGGCAGTAAGAATGGAAATGAGCAGACAGAAGGAAACACTGGAAAATAGAATCTACAGAATTAAGAAGTTTTCTTGATTAGGGGTGGGGGAACTGGCAGAAAGGTACAGGAGGAATGCGGCCGAAGAGTTAATGATGACAGTGGATGGAAGAATCATGATACCAAAACACCAGGAAATACAAAGCAAAACCAAGAATAGCTAAAAACAAGGAGGCAAATAAATGGACCATGCTGTTTTTTTCCATATCTGTATTTTGATGAGTATCACTTAAAATTATCCTTCTATTATGCCAAGAAAGGGTTCTGTACCTGGTTTAGCAACGGGGTGATGGCATCATCACAGCGATGTAAAATAAGTAGCAATGGAGGAACCTCTGTCCGACGGAATTCAAACAGTTCATATTCTTTAGTTATCACTTGCTGTGAGTGAGACAGAAAGATGATTTGCACAACCCATCAGTTACACAGAGATGATATAAATAGGAAATTAATAAAATCTACACTTAATAGTTCTTTGCAATGCATAGATCTTCCATATAAAGGATTCAAAATATAATACAAAGTTTAAGAGTATACTATTTAAGAGATTAGGATTTGAAATCCTATTTTATAAGTGGTTTAACTGGACCAAAAAAAAGTTAAATAGCCTGTGAATGTCTCTTGGGTTAAACCTAAGAATCTGGCCGGGTGCGGTGGCAGCACTTTGGGTGGCTGAGGTGGGTGAATCACCTGAGGTCGGGAGTTTGAGACCAGCCTGACCAACATGGAGAAACCCCGTCTCTACTAAAAATACAAAAAAATTTAGCCGGGCATGGTGGTGCACACCTGTAATCCCAGCTACTCAGGAGGCTGAGGCAGGAGAATCGAATAAATCCGGGAGGTGGGGGTTGCAGTGAGCCGAGATCTCGCCATTGCACTCCAGCCTGGGCAACAAGACTGAAACTCCATCTCAAAAAACAAAACAACAACAAAAAAAACCACCTAAGAATCTTAGCTCTAATTGTTGCTTTTTGTTTTAAATTACATATACCTACCTCTTTGCCTGGAAACCTAACATATAATCATCTCCTTGGTTGTAATAAAATATTCCTTTAGTTTCTGAAATATGACAGGGAAATGAATGGCCTTTATGTTTTGGAACCGGGAATAGGTAATGCCATACCTTCACACACTCCGCAAGTCTCTTTGCTGCCTCTGATGAGAGCTGATAACGAATCATAGGACATTTCTTCAGAGATAAAAGGAGAGCTGTAAGCCCTTGAGTTGTTCTAGATAGCTGGGCTGGATCCCAATTTCGACCCTTTTTGTTAGAAACATATATATTCAAAGAAAACATTTTAATTTTCTCTTACAAGTCGAATTATTTGCTGAATTAACTCTCAACTGAAAAATGAAACCTTTCCTTCCATACCTGGCAGCAACCCAAAATATTGAGGGAAAATAAATGTGGGTTCACAGCAATGTAATCACCATAAAATTCCTGCAAATAAAGCACCAAGAATAGTCATTCCATAAACTTCAATTGTATCAAGGAGTAATATTTTCATATGTGATATAACATAGCCAAACTTGGTGAAATACAGGTTTAAAGAGATACAAAATTGTTCAATTAATAATTGAGTAACAACAATGTGAGAGAAGTAAAATAATTACAAAACAGTGGCAATAATAAATCCAAAGAATAAAAGTTGTAAAAGTATACACGTTATATTTCTGGAGACCTCTATGCATCCTTATCAATTAGTAAAAATGAAACACTGCTAATATGATATAATGTTCTACTCAGATAAGAAAGGACTCTGCTGTCCAATATATTTTCATGAGAGAGAATATAATTTAAAACAGGTCATTCTTTTTATTCATTTATCACCTGGCACATCCTTCTGAAAAATTCAAAACTAGTTTATCTGCTGCCTCTGAAAACAACATTCTTCACTTACGTGATAAACATATACAAGTGTTTGTAATAAAACATCTTTTCAGACAGACCTTTCCTTATTTTTTATTTTTAGACTCAAATATTTGAAAAGGGCCAACATATGAGATGTGTCACAGGACCAATATGTTTACCTGAACCTCAGCCACGACTTCCTGTTCATCAGCTTCAGCCAATGACTTCACATCACTCTTGCTGATCACATTACTGAAATCTGAAACAGACATACGAGTTGGGGTTGACCCAAAGGAGATCATTTCTGCTGCAATTACACGTAAATAGGCCTGCTAGTTAAAGCCTAATGAATAAGTGTCTTTCAAATTGGAATGAGTAGCACACATATATTTAAATCCAGAAATTCATAACTATATATATTTTTAAAAGGACCATCATCAGAGGCACTGGAGAATGAGAATACTAGGGAACCACGTCATTTTATTGAAAATAGCAAATAAGGAGAAAGAAGTAAACTTTTATTCTGTCTTTTACATATAAACTGTACTACCAGGTAACCAAATAGATGAGGGAAAATTTTTCTTTATGAAAATATTCCAGCACAACAAACAAATGCTAATGACAGAATTAGAATATCATTTTTTCTAACCCCTAATGAATCATTGAATGGACTCAAGCATTGAGCATCAGCAGCTGCAAGAACTAGAAGACAGAGGAATATTTAAACTTCAAGGATAGTTAAAGGATAGTTAATATCTCCATGTTAAACTATCCCATGGAGAGGCAATCAGCAAGATCCAGGCTGTGGAAGACTTAACAGTTTGTTTCTTCAACAAATAAATTGCACGGGGCAAGAGGGGCAGGGGTGGGAGGACCTATAGGGAAGGTTAAGAAACTTAACATATCAACCAACAGCAATGTGTGAACCTTATTTTGATCCCGATTAAAAAAAAACTGAAAAAAAAGAGATAGTTTTAAATTTGAATGCTGAATGGTTATTTGAAAATAGTATGGGGCCGGGCGCGGTGGCTCACGTCTGTAATCCTAGCACTTTGGGAGGCCGAGGTGGGTGGATCACCTGAGGTCAGGAGTTCAAGACCAGCCTGGCCATCACGGTGAAACCCTATCTTAAAAAAAAAAAAGAAAGAAAGAAAGAAAGAAAGAAAGAAAGAAAGAAAGAAAGAAAGAAAGAAAGAAAATAGTACGAAGAGTTCAAGACCAGCCTGGGCAACATCACTTGAACCTGGGAAGTTGAGGTTACAGTGAGCCGACATCATTCCACTGCACTCCGTGTGGGTGACAGAGGAGACTCTGTCTCCAAAAAAAAGAAAAAGGAAATAATAAAGAATTATTTTTCATTTTTATCTAGATGTAATAATGAAATTGTGGTTTTTAAAAAATGAGTTCTTATCTTTTAGAGATGCATATGAAACACTTATGGATAAAATTATATGATGTCTTAGATTTGCTTCAAAATCTGGGGGAGTAGGTAGGTGACAGTATAGTTAAAACAAGATTGGGTGAGGCTCAATAATTGTTGAAACCAGCTGATAGGTACATTGGGACTTATGATACTATTCTACTTTTGTATGTCTTTAAAAGTTCTGGGCCAGGTGTGGTGGCTCACGCCTGTAATCCCAGCACTTTGGGAGGCCAAGGCAGGTGGATCACACTTGAGGCCAGGAGTTTGAGACCAGCCTGGACAACATGGTGAAACCCCGTCTCTACTAAACACACAAAAATTAGCCAGGCGTGGTGGTGCACACCTGTAATCCCAGCTACTTCGGAGGCTGAGGCAGGAGGATCTCTTGAACACAGGAGATGGAGGTTGCAGCGAGCCAAGATCGTGCCACTGCACTCCAGCCTGAGCAACAGAGTGAGACTCTGTCTCAAATAAATAAATAAATAAAATTAAGAAATAAAAGTTCTATAACAAAAAGTTATTTTCAATAGAGGGACCTGTTACACAAAAGGTTTAGTAACATAAAAATATTTTTAAAAAGTATAAAAAATAAGATGAACCAGCTAGCTTAGTGTTGATATAAATTCGTGCTGCAAGTTAATAATGAATTACTACATACATATTCATTTTAGTTTACATCAATCAAATAAAATTCTCAAATTGATTGTGCTACCCAAGAAATCTGAAGTCTACTTTTCATAGGCTTTGGTGCTAATTACTTTAATAATTTTTTTTCTTCTGCTTCATAGATTTACAGTCCAAATCAAACAATCTTTAGAACCAGAAGAGTAAATATTAGATTAACTATTATTAATGTCAACTGCTGTAAGGAACAGTTTAGAGGAAAAAGGAGTCTTTTACCTCATGACCCATTCAGTTTTTAGCCAAGAGATTCAGCAAAAGAGTAATCCTATTATTATATATGTCTACTTGGCAGTACAGGGGATATATACACACACACACATATATATATATGTATATGTGATTTATATACGTATATGTGTACGTATATATATATATATATATACACACACACACACACATATATATCAGAGATCTAGCTTGTGATCATACTAAAAATACCAGAATAACTACACACCTATGCAAATGCCTAAAATGAAAAATAGAGACAACATCAAATACTCCCGGAGATGCAAAGAAACTGGTTTACCCATGCATTGCTAGTGAAAATGTAATATGGTATAGTCACTCAGGAAAACATATGGCAGTTTCTTAATACACAAAATATGCAATTACCATATGACTCAGCAGTTGCACTCCTGGGGTTATTTATCCCAGAGAATGAAGACTTATGTTCACATAAAAATCTGTATACAGATGTTTATAGCAGCTTCATTTATAATAGTCAAAACTGGAAACAACTCATGTCCCTCAATGGTGAATAGTTAAACAAACTGTAGTACATTCATATCATGGAATACTACTCAGCAATAAAATGAAATGACCTATTTTTAAGTTGAAAAAATTGTTTTTGCAGCTCCAACTCAAAAGAGGAATGAACTCTTAATACACACAACAGGCCAGGTGCGGTGGCTCATGCCTGTAATTCCAGCACGTTGGAAGGCCGAAACGGGGGGATCACCTGAGGTCAGGAGTTTGAGACCAGTCTGGTCAACCAACATGGTAAAACCCCATCTCTACTAAAAAAAAAAAAAAATACAAAAATTAGCCAGGTGTGGTGGTACATGCCTGTAATCCCAGCTACTCCAGAGGCTGAGGTGGGAGAATCACTTGAACCCAGGAGGTGGAGGCTACAGTGAGTTGAGATAGTGACACTGCACTCCAGCCTGGGTGACAAAGCAAGACTCCTCAAAACAAAAACAAAAACAAAAACAAAAACAAAAACAAAGTCACACAACAACCTGGATGACTCTCCAGAGAACTGTGCTGAGCGAAAAAAGCCCAGTCCCAAAAGCTTATATACTGTATGATTTCATTTATAGAACATTCTTTGAATGACAAAAATTATAAAATGGAGAAAATATTAGTGGTTACCAGGGCTAATGAGGGGATTGGGGAGGGAGAGAAGTGCATATAAGCTAATAAAAGGGAAATATAAAGAAACTTTATAGAGATGAAAATGTTCTGTATCCTGACTGTTTCAGTGTTAACGTCTTGGTTGTGATACTGTACTATGGTCATGCAAGATACTACAGAGCGGGAAGCTAGGTAAAGGGTATCTGGGATCTCTGTATTATTATTATTTTTTTTTACAACTGCACATGAATCTACAATTACTTCAAAATAAAAAATTTAATTTAAAAAAGAAAACCTGCAACTATTAGCCAAAAACAAACAGACAAAAACAAACAAAAATTAAGATGCCATAGATTAATAAAATTGCCTGTTTTTACCTCTTGGGGCATTGTGCACTGAAAACCCACTGGGCAAGCTTTATATAACTTTTCAGTTCTACACAGAACTGAATGAAATAAAATATGAGAGAGCTCTTATATATATAAGTCTTTTTACAAATGTTAATGTTTTGTATCATTATTCAAGTAGTATATGCTGAAGAAAGTATATATGTCTTAGACTATAGTCTAAACCCTAAATCTCTAATACCTTTAAGTAAGCTTTAAAACTTCTCAAATGCCTTACTTACTGTTAAGTCTAGTCTTTGGGGTGGAAATGTTACCAAAGAGACTATATTAATACTATTAATATAAAGATCGATAATGACATCTAGAGGAGAATAGATGTAACTTCCACAGCTGAATGTACTGGATCAAAAAAAATCCATGTAAATTGCACAGAAAACACAAACCTACTTTATTTCCAGACCTCCCCTACCCAACCCCTACTCCAAGAAAGTTGTGGACATAAGAGATCACTATCTCATGATTTATATTTTCAATGCATTAAATATAGTAACAAAGAGAAATGAAATGCTTTTATCTGGTATGTAAAGTAAATCTCTGCTTTTCCAACAAACTCAGATAAGTATTACATTCCCACTTCAAAAAATAAATCAGCTTCCATGCCTCAATTCCTAAGTATAAAATAGGGATAAGTATATACTTTTTCTTGGCAGGGATGAGATGTGAAATTTGGCTACTTACAACTTTTGACTTACAAAGCATCTTGAAAGGCAAAGTAAAATGTAAAATTTTAAATTTAAGCAATCAAAGATGAATGGAAATCACAGTTAGCCCGATGAAACAGAACATTGGTCAAAAGATTTTTTTTTTTGAGGTGGAGTTTTACTCTTGTTGCCCAGGCTGGACTGCAATGGCGTGATCTCTGCTCACTGCAACCTCCACCTCCCAGGTTCAAGTGATTCTCCTGCCTAAGCCTCCCAAGTAGCTGGGATTACAGGCATGCATCACCATGCCCGACTAATTATGTATTTTTAGTAGAGACCAGGGTTTCACCATGTTGGTCAGGCTGGTCTCAAACTCCTGACCTAAGGTGACCCGCCTGCCTCAGCCTCCCAAGGAGCTGGGATTACAGGCATGAGGCACCGCACCTGTCAGGTCAAAAGATTTTTAATACTTTAGAAGGACATTAAATACACTAGACTTTTACAGTGACAGATTCAATGAAATTACGGATGATACAAAGGGCTCAATGAAACATACTAACTGGGATGTTGTTATGTGTTTGAAAAAGTGAACTAACAAACTTACAGATGAAATATATACTGTATTTGGGTCTTCGAAGCTCCTGAATCATATAATCCACATTCTCCTAGAAAATAAAGAACAAGCAAACAAAATATGAGGAAAGTTGCTTAAGGAAAAAAGTAATAAGCATCATCCATGATTTATTTATTTACTGGGTCTACTGCATATTAAAGTCTAGGTTAAGTGTGTGTATGTTGGCAGGTAAGGACTGGAGACAAAAGAGATACATTACTAATCAGGAATCATATTATGTATTATTTAATAGTATGCATATAATATTAAATATTAACCAGCTGCATTATTTTAGCCAAATTAAAATAAAGAATATAAAGGACACAGATGTTGAAATACAACATAAAATTAATTATAATTCTACAAACTCACATCAAGCTGCTTTTCTATAAATTGTACTCATTTGATCAAAATTCTTTTTTTTTTTTTTTGAGATGAAGTCTTGCTCTGCCCCCCAGGCTAGAGTGTAATGGCACAATCTCGGCTCACTGCAACCTCTGCCTTCTGGGTTCAAGCAATTTTCTTGTCTCAGCCTCCCAACTAGCTGGGATTACAGATGTGCACCATCATGCCCAGCTAGTTTTTTCTATTTTTAGTTGAGATGTTTCACCATGTTGGCCAGGCTGGTCTCGAACTCCTGACCTCAAGTGATCCACATACCTTGGCCTCCCAAACTGCTAGGATTACAGGTGTGAGCCACTGTGCCCAGTCTGATCAAAATTCTTATATAGAACATCAAAATGTATCTATTCTTTAAAAAAATCAACATTCAAGAGAAAATATAGTTAATTATATTCACTTTGGCTTTTAATTTATTGGGATCTAACACTGCACAACTGCAATGCTTGTGAAGTATTTGCAAGTAGTAGGCTAAGACCTTTTCCAACATTAAATTATTTTAAAATTAAAGTATGAAACTTAAAAATAAAAAAGTTGATTTTTATATGGTCAAAATGTAAGAATTACAACTACATAAGATTATAATGCAGGTTTTATTGATTTTTGATACATAACACCTGGTTAAATTTCGATATAAATTGTCCCCTAAACATATTTCATTTAGTAATTTGTTTTAAAAATCACATTTATTTACAGAATTTTTAAAAATGTAAGCAAGGTACACTGCTTATTAATGGGAGAAAGGTTTTAAAAACTGTCATTTAGCTTTAAAAATGCACTCAAATTAATTTTATAATATAATCTTAAAGCAAAATATTTTAATAAATCTTTTAAACCAAAAATTACTTCTTCGCAATATGCTAGGCAAAAATAACAAAGTGAATGAAAAGATTCTTAAAAGTTCAGAACATGTGGAAAAAGGCAAAAGAGAATATATAAAATGAAAAAAAGAAAAAGGAAGAATTGTTAAGAGTTTGAGAGACAGTACATAGCAGTGAGTTTCTCTAATAAAAAACGTTAAGAAATAACGAACAAGATCTCTAAGATCCCTCTTGAACCAAATTTTCATGACTAAGCTCGACAAACATGAAACAACTGGAAACTATTATAACATAGCATGTATTCATGAATTCAGCAACTATTTATTGAGTGTCCACTGTGTGGCAGGCACTGGGAATACAGGGTGAGAAAAAACAGATACCATGTCTTTATTCGTGGGGCTTACTGCTGGTAATCACATACACCATATAAAAGTTCAAACCATGACAGGCAATAGGGAGATAAAGACGGTGTTGGAAGTGCACGTAAGAGGCAGGCTTGACCGGGTCAGCAAAACCAGGAAAGGTTTACTTGAGGAAGTGAAGTTCAAGGCAGAGGAAGAAGCCTATGCAAAGGTCCTGAGGCATGACAGAATAAGGGGAATATAGTGGATTGAAAGATCAGGGGGGCTAAGGTGCAGAGTTCAAAAGGGAAATGGTTCAAAATGAGGCTGGAGAAATGGCAGAAACTAGACCATGCTGCACCTCGAAGCCTACGATTAAGTTGTGCCCTTATCATAAAAGCAATGAGAAGTCATTCAAGAATTTCAAGCAGGAGTGTCATGATCAAATTTGCATTTCAGAAAGTACATAATGTACAAGCATGATAAAAGGCATTAGAGTTGAAGAACATGAATATGAATCAAGAAAGTATAAAAAATAAGATTAAAATAGGAAAGGATTTTTAAAGGAGAGACTTAAGCTAGATTTAGAAGGTGACAGACAAAAACTGACAAATGACCAAAGAACTTTTAATTAGTGAAAGAAAGAAAAAAACAAATAGGGAACAGGAATGAGCATATAGAATTGCTCATTCCAATGGTAGCCTAGCTGGCTATAGAGGAGGAGCAGATCTAGGACATAGGAAGGCTGGATACAAATGTGCAGATCAACTAAAGAAGGGCTTTAACTGCTGGCTAAATAAAGATTTAATCATGGAAGTAACATTGAGTCATTACAGGTTCCTGAGCATAAATGTGAATAAAGTGGTAAAGATTCAAGACATCCATAGCTGTATGTAAAATGAAATGTTGATGGTGTTCAATGTGACAGATACAGAGGTTAATCCAGGAATAAAGTAATGTGGGTCTCATGTTCAGAGTAGTTCATTAGCGGCAATGGGAACAGCTGTGAACCTAAAATACATCTTTAAGGAAGAACTGGTTGTAAGGGGTCAACTGAAATATGGAAGCAAAACGAGAAGAATGAAGGTTTTAACACTGATGATCCAGGATAATTATGATGCCACAAATAATGATAATACAAATTTATTTTGCCTTCTTAATGCTTTCAGATCAGAGTGTTCTGCATCTGCCTGAGCAGATGGCAGCTCAGTTTATGCAGTACCTTTGTAGGTCGAAGAAAACAAATTGCCTTCAGGTGTTTCATGATCTCTCGATTTTGAGAATCAATGCGTTCAAAGAGGTACACTTCTTTCTGAAGAATCTCCGATTGCGTGTATACCATACTCACTATGCCAGTCTGTAAAAACAAAGAATTAACTAAAACGATGCTAGTCTAGAATGATAAAAACAAGTTGCCTATCTAGCCTCTTTTTTCGTTAATACTTAGCTGGATAAATTAAATAGTAACATATGGAATAACATGTACTGACCATCCAAACAGGTAGATAAAAAACGAGAATGAAAAACATGCTCTATCCTTTCAGCTGAAGCTTCAAGGTTAAACACAAAAAAACAAAAAAAAATCCTCTCTTTGAACAGGAACAATCCATACATTTCCAAAAATAATTTTTTCTATCACCTTAACGAGTTTTGTTTTCTGGTCTGTGGCCCACAAATAACCTGTCATTTCAGCTTGAGTTCCAATAGCTTTACTTTAAAACACAATGTCGAGCGGAAACAGTGAGCCCATCCCAAAGTCTTCCAAGTGCTCTGACATATCAAGGATTCCTTGGCAGAGCCTTTTAGAAAAAAGATTTCTGATTCCAATAAATTGTTCCGGGTAGAAGTAGTCTCTGGGCAGTGGCTGGAGCCATTTAGACTGAAAATCCACCGTGCAAGCTTTATATAACTTTTCGGTTCCACACAAACTGACCCTCATTTTCATAGCTTTAAATTAAATGCTAAATCCTACAGTGGAATGAGACCAGCCTTTGTAAGGTTGAGAGGGTTCCTTCACAAATGCTGAGCAAAAGCAAACTCACCGTCTCTTTATCCATGAGAAGTACTTTCATACCAGGCCCGCTGTCCTCTATCATTTTGGAAATGTACTGCTTCACAGCAAAAACCACGTTCATGGTGGCGAATTGACAGGTGCCCCAGAGCCCTTCCCGCCCCCTTTTCTGGCTAAATTAACCCCCCGGTTTGTTGGCGAGGTCTCAGCTGCTTCCTCCCTGCAGGGCTTCGGCTTCCGGGAGTCCGGGCAGCCACGGTGCTGGGAGTTGTAGTTCCGTTGGAGTGTACTGGGGACCAAGCCTACCCCGGAGATGGAAAAATCCGGCCGAGACGCCCTGGGCCGCCGCCACGCGGGGGCGCTATTCTACACCCGCCTGTAGATGTCTGTGGCCGGGACTCTCAAATCCGGATGGACTTTGGTCCTGGAGGCCCAGCCGCAGCCTGAAGCCCAGGAGAGTGGAGCCTCGCAAAATGAGGAAGCTGGCCCAAGGCTTGCTTGGAAGCAGGAACGACGGATCGTGGCCATGGTCACTATTTGCCATTAACGCTTTCTTGCGTGGTAGCGAGAGATGAGGGCAAGGGAGGTGGCATAATGCTCCCGGCCACTTGGGACTCGGAGAGACGGCGTTTAATAAACCACATGCAGTATTTGCGCAGCAATGGTCGAGATTCGTCTTTCCGGCTTCACTGGGTCATTAATAAGGCGGGAACAGTGCCTCTGTGTTGGGGCTGCAGAGGCCTGAATTGGTTTTCCCAAGACAGAGGGCATGTGAAATTGAACAAATATTTGTTGAATGAATGAACAAAGGGAACGCCTTTTAGGGATGTTTTTGGGGAAAGGCCTGAGGTTCCGCAGGAGAGTCTGCAGCTAGGGTCTGCCTTGGGGGCTCACAAGCGTCCCTCTGCCCTGCCCCCGACTCAGCACCCTGGGCAATTGAACTCTGCCAGCTCCAACTCGCGCGCTGAAACTGCAGGCAAGAGCCGAGTTGCCTGGGTCCTTTCAAATGGGTAGGGGACACGTATCCGGTAGAGCTGAAACAAACTGGCGTGGGGATTTGAAGCAAAAACTGTCAAGTTTTTATTGAATCTTGAAACCATCAACTTGTAAAGGTCTGCATTTGTGTTTACACCACACAGGTCTCCCCTCTATCATGGCATTTGTCGAAAAAAGAGGGAAGATGTTTGTTTTTCGCACCTTTACTTTGGGGAATTGTAAAATCAGGAAGATAAGAAACAACTGCTAGAAATCAGTTAACGATAAATGCTTATGAATAGTTCCACCAGAATAATGACAGAGTTTGTGAGGTCAATAGATTCAGCATTACCAAATAAATTCTTTATATTGTAAGAAGTACACAATTAAAATAGACCAATAGCACTTTAACATTAATGTGCTTAAGATTATGCAACATTATATACAATTTTCAAATCCCTTAAGGGAGATCAGAAACCACTGAAATAGAAGAGATTTTTGTCACCTCTGAAATTGTGAAGAATATGGGTGTTTTTTTTTTTTTCAATTTTTCTACCAATTAAATAAAGCTTCCCTTTAGTCATTTTCTAATTTTTAGATGTGCTTTGAATGAAACGTCTTAAGTTACACATTAAAGTCAAAATGTGAACATTTAAATGGATACAAATAAGAAAAACTGTTACATGCAATTTAAATGTTCATATCTTGCAGAAAACATGGAAACAACGCTAATGAAAGTCCTGTAAATTACTGATATTTGAAAATTTACCGCCAATCTCCCGTGTCACTTGGTTTTTATTTTTCTTATCTATAACGTGGACTGCAGTATAGAAAATTTTTTCCCGTGTTCTGCATTATTTTAAGAAAGACGGAGATAAAGACTTGTCCATGAAATTTGTGCCTTTTTAGACAACAATCTGTAAGCAATAGATGGAAAGAATCTGTATCCTTTTGATGATTTATACTTGCACACATAACTTTTTGAGGGAGGAGGAAAATGCCTACTTGACAAAGCTTACTAACTCATTCCAATTTCCCATAAAATTCCATTGATGTCAGTGGCAGTGATATTTTATACACTGAGTGATAAGGTATGGAACGTACACATTTTGAACAAAACAAGTATTCCATATTTAAAGGGTGCTGTGATGGTCCTGAAGTTAGCTTGCTTCCTTCCTGAAGGAAACCACACAAGCCATCTTAAATGTCTCCAAATTAAGAACTTCTTTTGTATCCCCATACCTCTAAAAATAGGACTGAAACCAATGATAAAGTCCGAACTCTTGCTTTGTGACCCATCCAGTATAAACCCAGAGTTACTTGTTTTGCTGTAGGCAAGTGACAGCAAATCCAGAAGCCAATCTGAAGTGCCTACTTATTTTTAATTTAGGGTATAAATAAACTATAATAACAAGAAATATTTTCAGTAGTAAAGACATTAAATTAAAAAAATAAATCATGACATCCTTCAAATACGAATGATACATTAACTTAAAATCTTCAACTTGAAAAATTTGTTTTCACTGGGTCCAAGAAATCAGTGCTCTAAAGGATAGAAAACAGGAAGTCAAAAAAATGCAGTATTGGTCAGGTGGGTGGCTCACTCCTGTAGTCCCTGCACTTTGGAAGGCTGAGGCGAAGCCAATCACTTGAGTCCAGAAGTTCAAGACTGGCCGAGGCAACATGATGAAACTCTGTCTATACAAAAAATACAAAAAATTAGTTGGGCATGGTGGTCAGCGCCTGCAGTCCCAGCTACTTGGGAGGCTGAGATGGGAGGATCACCTGAGCCTAGGAGGCTGAGGTTACAGTGTGCCACTGCACTGCATTCTGAGTGATAGAGTGAGACCTTGTCTCCAAAAAAAAAAAAAAGAATAAAAAGCAGTATTTGCATTTGTACATTTTATTTATGCTTATAAATATGTAAGTTAAATAATCAGGAATGATTATCCAAATAATTAAATGTACTTCAGTTTTCTCCAAAGTGTATACTATTTAGAGGTTTAACTGCTCGTTTTGTGTTTAATCAAAATCATGGTCTTCCCCTATCAGAACACAAGTCTTCAATATAAAACAAGTAATATGTAAATAAGCTTCACTATAATTATAACAACACTATGGCAAACTCTTAGTTATTTTAGATTATTAATTCTCTATCTACCATAATCCTTGTTGCTTCATATTAACACTTCTCTTATAAGCCATGGATAGGGGCCGGGCGCGGTGGCTCATGCCTGTAATCCTAGCACTTTGGGAGGCCGAGGTGGGTGGATCACCTGAGGTCAGGAGTTCAAGACCAGCCTGGCCATCATGGTGAAACCCCATCTTAAAAAAAAAAAAAAAAAGCCATGGATAGGAAGGAAGTAAAGATGAAATTTAATGAAACTGAAGTTAATTAGATTTCCTACTTGATAACAATTGAAAAAAAATTTGCATAAAGTATAACAGTATTGGCCAGGCACAGTGGCTCATGCCTGTAATCCCAGCACTTTGAGAGGCTAAGGCAGGAGGATTGCTTGAGCCCCGGAGTTCGAGACCAACTTGGGCAACATAGCTAAACCTTGTCTCTACACAAAATTTAAAATTAACCAGGTGTAGTGGGTGAACCTGTGGTCCCAGCTACTCGGGAAGTGTGGTGCTAGGATTGCTTGAGCCGTGGAAATCAAGACTGCAGTGAGCCATGTTTATGCCACTGCACTCCAGCCTGGGCGAGAGTGATACCCTGTCTCAAAAAAAAAAAAAAAAAAGAAAAAGAAAAAGAAAAAAGAATGGCAGGATTACTTGTGTCATACAACCAGTATTTGTGCAGAGTTCTTAACCCAACCATTTCCTCATTGGATAAATGGTAATAACATAACCTACCTCATGAGTTTGTAAGAATTAAATGAAAATAATGTGCAAAAAAGTATTTTACACAGTGGCTGGCGCATGGTAAATGCTCAATAAATATCAGCTTTCATTATTAGAAATCAAAAGGGTAAACATGCATTTTAGCATATTTTTCACTTACAGCATGTTTATTTGCCATTGACAAAATATAAAAATGGAATCAATTTCAGAAAATGTAAGTCATAGCTTCTGCCATAGCTTCTAAATATAATTTCCATTAAGACTTAATCTTGTATTACTATACAGTAATAGAAATACTAATGGGAAGATTTGACCTGCTTCATCATAATTTGTAAAGCATGCAGTTTTTATGAAGAAAAAACTTAGGAAAAATATGCTTCAAATGATTTCAGAGGCTTAGTGTCTGTGCAGCCTCGAATCAAATAGAATTTGTTAAATTTTCATCGCACTTCACCAACTGTGATATACTGGGCTTTATGGTAACGAAAGCATTTAATAGCTTTAAATCATTAAGTAAAAATTATCTGCATGAAGAGTTCTGTCTGCACTTTCAATAATTTCAGTGATTCCACCTTTCTGAGTAAATAAACTGATAATAGCTACAGCTAGAATGTTACAGCTGAGTTGACTTGTAGCATGACTACCAACCGGCTATCAAATCCTGTGCAGAGTCCTTTAAAATAACTATCCTGAATTCATACTTTTGATTACAAATAAGTTCACCATTTGTAGTATTTTGAGATGACCAAAGAAGTTGGATTTCTGTATGGGAACCACTCCCCAGCAAGAAACATTTCTTTTCTTTTTTTTTTCTTTGAGACAGGGTCTTGCTCTGTGAGACAGGGTCTTGCTCTGTCACCCAGGCTGGAGTGCAGTGGCACCATCTCAACTCACTGCAACCTCTGTCTCCGGGTTCCAGTAATTATCATGCCTCAGCCTCCTGAGTAGCCAGCACTACAGGTGCCTGCCACCAAACCTGGCTAATTTTTGTATTTTTAGTAGAGACGGGGCTTAATTTTTGTGTTTTTGGTAGAGACAGGGTTTTACCATGTTGGCCAGGCTGGTCTGGAACTCCTGGTCTCTAGTGATCTACCTGCCTTGGCCTCCCAAAGTGCTGAGATTACAGGCATGAGCCAGCGTGCCTGGTCTACAACCTTTTCTATCTGCAGAAACTACAGGTAATATACTCAGAGACCTGAGTAACTGAAAATTTAGTTAAATAAGATCTTGGCATTCCCAAAGATGAAATGATCTAGCCTGAGTGAAATTTTTGTTGAATTGAGCTTGTTATAAATACAAGTCAGGGCCAGCCTCGGTGGGTCATGCCTGTAATCCCAGCATTTTGGGCGGGCCAAGATGGGTGGATCACTTGAAGTCAGGAGTTCAAGACCAGCCTGGTCAACATGGTGAAACCCTGGTCTCTACTAAAAATACACAATTAGGCAGGTATGGTGGCTCACGACTGTGAACTCAGTTACTTGGGAGGCTGAGGCAGGAGAATTGATTGAACCTGGGAGGAAGGTTGCAGTGAGCCAAGATCGTGCCATTGTGGTCCAGCCTGGGCAATAAGAGTGAAACTCCATCTCAAAAAAAAAAAAAAAAAAAAAGTCAGGTTTCCCCTCCACTGTTTAATTAGTTCTAGGCCATTGCATAGATTAGCAGCTTTCAAAATGTAGACTGTACACCATGGTAGTTTTGTAAGTTGCTCTGATATATAAAACAGAATGTGATTTTGTTTAAGAGAGACTCCTAGCTAACGTCGGTAGAAAAGAACAGTTGCTCAGAGTAAGACATAATTTCTTGGGCAAAAGATTAGAGAAGGCAATTCGCTGAAAATGAAATAAATAACTAGTAAACATGTGAAGAGATGCTCAATGGTAATCTAAAAAATGCAAATTAAGGCCGGGTGTGGTGGCTCACGCCTGTAATCCAAGCACTTTGGAGGCCAAGGCGGGCGGATCACCTGAGGTCAGGAGTTCAAGACCAGCTTGACCAACATGGTGAAACCCCGTCTCAAAAAAAAAAAAAAGAAAAAGAAATGCAAATTAAAGTGACAATGGAATTACCATTTCATATCCCAAAATTAAAATGTCTGATAATACCAAGTGTTGGTGAAAATGTAGAATAACCCTTCATCTAGTGCTAGTAGAAGTGTAAAAAGTTGGTATAACATTTTGGAAAGCAACATGGATGTTAAAAAGCTGAAGATACACTGTACATACTCTTGTGCTCAAAAATTCTTCCTCTTGATATATATCCCTCTTGCTTCCATGGAAACTCCCAAAGACGCTTCCCTTCTTTTTTTCATGAAAGGGCCATATATGCAAAGTGGCCCCCAAATGCCAGAGGAGCTGAGAAGGCACAGAAGAAGGCAGACAAACCCAGTTTGTCAGTTTTGAGTGATTTATTAGGGGAATTTACAGACAGAAATATGGTCCCGGGCAGCTGCATGACAGGTAGATCTCTGCATCGCAACCTCCCAGACCCAGGGCTTATATCTTAGGGAAAATGTATGTGCTCTAGAAGGAACGTGTAGGTGGCTGTGGGCGCCGCAGCCTATGATTTCTGCAACAGCATCAAGTGTGGTTTAGGAGGAAACTTACAGTGAACAGAGGTTCTTACATAAAGACTAATACATCATTTAGACGTTCTGGAGGCATTCCCAGCCTCGGGGTTAGTCAGAAGTTACGTGGCAGATTAGCATTTAAAATAAAGTCACTCTTGTCCCCACACTTGTTAGCTAGAAGTGGCCAAGCAGCTCTTGGGCAGCCAGAGCCCCTGGGCAGGTCACTGCTGGATGTGAACAGCTTCATTTTTTTTTTTTTTTTTTTTACCTATATGCTTTTCCAAGATTTCCTAGGTGTGGTCATGAAAGGAATTGGAAATTGCTGCCCTAGAGAACTCTCACACATATGTGAGACACGTACAAGAATGTTCTTAACAGTATTGCTGATAATAGCAAAAAAGTTGAAAACAACCAAAATGGCCATCAACAGAAGAATAAATAAATAAATCACAGTATAATTTTATGACAAAATACTATCATCAGCAGTTTAGATGAATAAACCAGAGTTAAGGGCATCCATACGGTTGAATCTCAGAAAGATGGTAGGGGTATAGATACAACTTACACAGTCCATGTAGAGTATAATATTATTTAGATAACATTTGAAAACATGCAAAAATAATAGTATATTGCTTAGGGCTACAAACCTATAGATTGGTGTATGAAAAAATGCTACATGTGGCTGGGCATGCTGGCTTACGCCTGTAATCCCAGCACTTTGGAGGACAAGGTGAGGATTGCTGGAGGCCAGAAGTTTGAGACCAGCTAGGACAACACAGGGAGACACCATCTCAACCTCAAAAAAAAAAAAGGTTGGTTTCTTCTGAGGCCTCTTGTAGATGGCTGTCTTCTCCTGTGTCTTCACAGGGTCTGTCTGTGGTGTCTGTGTTCCAATCTCTTCTTATAAGGACACCAATCATATTAGGTTAGAGCCCACCCTAATGACCTCATTTAACCTTAATTACCTCTTTAGGCACCCTTTCTCCAAATGCGATCCCATTCTGAGATACTGAAGGTCAGGACTTCAATACAGGAATTTTGGGAGGACACAATTCATCATCTAACAGATGCTGATTGGTGAATAAATCCTTCAGCCCTAGATGTCACCTAACAGCCTAAAAACATATAAGATGAGGCATTGAAATCTCACTGAAGGAATCACACTGATATTACTTGTATTTTCTCTTTTATGTCCCAATATTAAATAAGAACATATGGCCCTACTTCTATCCTTGATTTTTTTTCTCTTTTAAATTATCTTCTATTTTATGAAATGGTTGAGATGACTAAAAGCATACTATATCAAAAGATTGCTAGGTTTTTATGTTTGTTTGTTTTGCAATGGCGAACAGATGTAATGGATTATGCAATTCATATTGGTCTGAACCCTTCAAACTTTTAACTGAATATTTTGTATTTATATTAAGTTTTATGTTTATGTTTTTAACATTTTTCCTTCCTTCCTTCCTTTCCTTCTTTCCTCCTTCCTTGCCTCCCTACCTCCTTTCTTCCTTCCTTCCTCCCTCTCCCCTCTCTTTTTCTTTTCTTTTCATTTCTTTCTTTCTTTTCTTTCTTTCTTTTTCTTCCTTTCTCTTTCTCTCTCTCTCTCCTTCCTTCCTTCCTTTCTTTCTCTCTTTTTCTTCCTCTTGCTCCTTGCAGAGCAGCGCTACTGCATAGGCAGTGTGCCCACAATAGCCGAGTTTTATGTTTATTTTAATGAACATATTAGTAAATGTTTATCTTCCCTACCTATACTAGCATTAAAGAAAAAATATGAAAAGTGGCCAGGCGCAGTGGCTCATGCCTGTAATCCCAGCACTTTGGGAGACCGAGGCAAGTAGATAATGAGGTCAGGAATTCAAGACCAGCCTGGCCAAGATGTTGAAACCCCGTCTGTACTAAAAACTACAAAAATTAGCCAGGCACAGTGGCAGATGCCTGTAATCTCAGCTATTTGGGAGGCTGAGGCAGGAAAATCACTTGAACCTAGGCAGCAGAGGTTGCAGTGAGCTGAGATCGCGCCACTGTGCTCCAGCCTGGGCGACAGAATGAGACTCCATCTCAACAAAACAAAACAAACAAACAAACAAACAAACAAAGTATGTGGCCAGGTGAGGTGGCTCACACCTGTAAGCTTAGCACTTTGGGAGGCCGAGGTGGGTGGATCACCTGAGGTCGGGAGTTCGAGACCAGCCTGACCAACATGGAAAAACCCCATTCTACTAAAAATACAAAAAAATTAGCTGGATATGGTGGCGCATGCCTGTAATTCCAGCTACTCAGGAGGCTGAGGCAGGAGAATAGCTTGAACCTGGGAGGTGGAGGTTGCAGTGAGCCAAGATTGCACCATTGCACTCCAGCCTGGGCAACAAAAGTGAAACTCTGTCTCAAAAGAAAAAAAAAAAGATCAAGCTAGATTAATTGCTAAGATCCCTTTTATGATCATGATTCCATTTTTGGAATGCACTTGGTGTTAGATATGTAGCTGACCATAAATCTGAATTATTCTTAATATCTTAGCTGATGTTTTAAGAGAACAGGCAAGCCATATGAAGTAAGTAGTAGAAAATTCATATTCCTGTAACTGCTTAAATTTCATTAGTGGTAAATGAGTCTTGAGTATAATATTTTTCTTATTTATTTATTTCAACTTTCATTTTAGGTTCAGGGGTACGTGTGCAGGTTTGTTGTACAGGTAAACTCGTGTCACAGGGGTTTGTTGTACAGAGTATTTAGTCACACGGGTACTAAGCCCAGTACCCAATAGTTATTTTTGCTGCTCCTCTTCCTCCTCCCGCCCTCCATCCTCACGTTGGCCCAGCGTCTGTTGTTTCCTTTTTTGTGTTCATGTGTTCTCATGATTTAGCTCCTACTTATAAGTGAGAATATGTGGTATTTGGCTTTCTGTTCCTGCGTTAGTTTGCTAAGGATAATAGACTCTAGCTCCATCCATGTTCCCACAAAAGACAGGATCTTGTTCTTTTTCATGGCTGCATAGTATTCCATGATGTATACATACTTTTTTTTTATACAGTCTGTCATTGACGGGCATTTAGGTTGATTCCATGTCTTTGCTATTGTGCACAGTGCTGCAATGAACATTCGTGTACGTATGTCTTTATGGTAGAATAACTTATATTCCTCTGGGTATATACCCAGTAATGGGATTGCTGGGTGCAATGGTAGTTCTGCTTTTAGCTCTGTGAGGAATCGCCATACTGCTTTCCACAATGGTTGAACTAATTTGCATTCCACCAATGGTGCAGAAGTGTTCCCTTTTCTCTGCAACCTCATCAGCATCTGTTATTTTTTTACTTTTTTTAAAATCAGTTATTTAATTAGATTCTTCTTAAGAAACTTAGAACCGGTTTGTGAGAATAAATTCCATTAATCGGGGCAAACACAGATCGCAGGTAGCCCTGGAGCTGAGGAATAGCTTTGATTTTTGGTAAAATCTGTGAGTCCACAGCTTTTTGATCAATCTTGTGCTGCTCTGTAATCTCGTATTTCTCTTTTTCTGTGTGGAAGATCTCACTTTCCTTGTGTCTGGGCTTCTGCAACTTCTTCTTCTTTTTTTTTTTTTTTTTTGGAGACTGAGTTTTGCTCTTGTCACCCAGGCTGGAGTGCAGTAGAACACTCACAGCTCACTGCAACCTCTGCCTTCTCGATTCAAGCGATTCTCCCGCCTCAGCCTCCCAAGTAGATGGGATTACAGGCCCATGCCACCATGCCCGACTAATTTTTGTATTTTTAGTAGAGACGGGGTTTGACTATGTTGGCCAGGCTGGTCTCGAACCCCTGACCTCAAGTGATTTGCCCGCTTCGGCCTCCCAAAGTGCTGGGATTACAGGCATGAGTCACTGCACCCGGCCTGCAGCTTCTTCTTGAGGTAAGTACCAGTTAAGATGTTTTGGGATTTTTACGTTGCTGTTATCAATTTTGGTTGAGGTGGCAATGACAAATTTCTGATGTGTTCTTCATAGAGGAACTCAATTGAGAACCAGAGGCCCAGTCACAGGTAACCAGCCACTAGCCAGCTGCTTAAGGAAAATCACCCCCTTGCCCCTGTAGTGTCCAGTGAGGATGATCAAAATGGTCCTGGGAGTGATGATGGTTCGCAGTTTTCTCATGTGCTGACTGAAGGGTTTTTTGCCATGGCTCAACAGCTTTCAAGGCACATCTTCAGTAGGATAATATCTATGCATTTTGTAAAGTTTAACCATCTGAGTACCGCCATTCTTGTCACCACCAGCTGGTTTTGTAACAGTTGCAAGAACATTCTCTTTTGCTTTTCAACCTTGGATTTCGCAGCTGGGTACTTTCTCTTGTACATGGCCTTTCTACAATACACAGCAGATGGGGAATATGTGCCAGTCCCTCTGACAAGGATAGGATTTTGACTGCAATGGGGCTTCCCATTCTTGGGCTTCTTAGCCTTGAGGTTACCCTTTTTCACCTTGCCACCAGCATCAGCCTTCTTGGCTTCAGGTTTCTTCTCTTTAGTATCTGGCTTCTCAACTTGTTCACCCTCCATCTTGTAAGATTAAAAAAGCTGACTTTTTAACAATGGCCATTCAGACTGGTGTGAGATGGTATTTCACTGTGGTTTTGATTTGCATTTCTCTAATGATCAGTGATGTTGAGTTTTTTTATATGTCTGTTGGCTGCATGCATGTCTTCCTTTGTGTTTTGTTTTTGTTTTTTGGTTTTTGGTTTTTTTTTTTTTTTTGAGATGGACTCTTGCTCTGTTGCCAAGCTGGAGTGCAACGGTGCCATCTTGGCTCACTGCAACCTCTGCCTCATGGGTTCAAGTGATTCTCGTTCCTCAGCCTCCCAAGTAGCTGAGATTACAGGCACGTGCCACCACACCCAGCTAATTTTTGTATTTTTAGTAAAGATGGAGTTTCACTCTGTTGGCCAGGATGGTCTCGATCTCCTGACCTGGTGATCCTCCCACCTCAGCCTCCCAAAGTGCTGGGATTACAGGCATGAGCCACTGCGCCCGGCCTGTATGTATTCTTTTGAAAAGTGTCTGTTCATGTCCTTTGCCCACTTTTTAATGGGGTAGTTTGTTTTTCTCTTGTAAATTTGTTTAAATTCCTTATAGATGCTGGATATTAGACCTTTGTCAGATGCATAGCTTGCAAATATTTTCTCCCATTCTGTAGATTGTTTGTTTACTTTGTTAATAGTTTATTTTGCTGTGCAAAAGCTCTTAAGTTTAATTAGATCCCATTTGTCAATTTTTTTGCTATTGCTTTTAGCATCTTTGTCATGAAATCTTTGTCTCTTCCTAAGTCCAGGATGGTATTGCCTAGGTTGTCTTCCAGGTATCATTTTGGGTTTTACATTTAAGTATTTAATCCATCTTGAGTTGATTTTTGTATATGGTGTAAAGAAGGAGTGCAGTTTCAATCTTTTGCATATGGTTAGTCAGTTATCCCAGCACCATGTATTGACTAGGGAGTCTTTTCTCCATTGCTTGTTTTTGTCAGCTTTGTTTAAGGTCAGATGGTCATAGGTGTGTGGCCTTATTTCTGGTCTCTCCATTCTGTTCCATTGGTCTATGTGCCTGTTTGCCATGCTGTTTTGATCACTGTAGCCCTGTAGCATAGTTTAAAGTCAGGTAATGTGATGCCTCCAGCTTTGTTCTTTTGCCTTGGCTACTTGGGCTCTTTTTTGGTTCCATATGAATTTTAAAATAGTTGTTCCTAATTCTGTGAAGAACGTTATCGGTAGTTTGACAGGAATAACATTAAATCTGTAAATTATTTTGGGCAGTATGACCATTTTCATGACAATTGGTTCTTCATATCCATGAGCATGGGATGTTTTTCCATTTGTTTGTGGCTTCTCTGATTTCTTTGAGCAGTGTTTTGTAATTCTCATTGTAGAGATCTTTCACCTCCCTGATTAGCTGTATTCCTAGGTATTTTATTTTTTTGGTGGCAATTGTGAATGGGATTGCTTTTTTGATTTGGCTCTAAGCTTGGCTATTGTTGGTGTATAGGAGTGATAGTGTTTTTTGTACACTGATTTTGTATCCTGCGACTGCTGAAGTTGTTTATCAGCTGAAGGAGCTTTTGGGCCAAGACTGTGGGGTTTTCTAAATATAGAATCACGTCATCTGCAAACAGAGGTAGTTTGACTTCCTGTCCTCCTATTCAGATGCCCTTTATTTCTTTCTCTTGCCTTATTGCTCAGGCCAGGACTTCTAATACTATGTCGAATAGGAGTGGTGAGAGAGGGCATCCTTGTCTTGTGCCGGTTTTCAAGGGGAATGCTTCCAGCTTTTGCCCATTCAGTATGATGTTGGCTGTGGGTTTGTTAGAGATGGCTCTTATTATTTTGAGGTACGTTTCTTTAATGTGTAGTTTATTGAGAGTTTTTAATGTGAAGAGAGTATAATATTTTTATGTTGCCTTGTTGCCCAGGCTAGAATGCAATGGCGTGATCTTAGCTCATAGCAACCTCTGCCTCCTGGGTTCAAGCTATTCTCCTGCCTCAGCCTCCCGAGTAGCTGGGATTACAGGCGCCTGCCACCATGCCCAGCTAATTTTTGTATGTTTAGTAGAGACAGGGTTTCGCCATGTTAGCAGGCTGGTCTCGAATTCCTGACTTCAGGTGATCTGCCGGCCTCAGCCTCCCAAAGTGCTGGGATTACAGATGTGAACCACCGTACCCGGCCTTTTTTTTTTTTTTTTTTAAGGACTATATGTCAGCAGGGATTAAAGACAGGATCAATTTCATAGAACTGTTGATTAAGACTTTACTTGAAAAAGCATATTTTTACAAAGTAATTTGGGTTTGGATTTTTTCAGCACTCAGACAGAGGGCGCCCTTGAATCACCAAGAACAGGCTCTGTAACGCTGGGAGCTGGCACACTAATTGTTAAATGAATGAGGGAAAATGCATTGTTTTGGCCAAATAGATTGCAAAATGCTTGGGCTCCAGCTTGGATTTAGTGTGTTTATGGCTTTAAACTTTTTTAAGTTATTACATGAGTTTACTGTTACATAATTTTTTCATTTCTTAAAGACTAGATAAAAGTAATTGCTATAAGATTCAAATCAACAAGCATTCTGACTTGGAAGATTTGTTTAATTAATATGAAATCACATCTAAAGTTTGAAAGGTGGTGTTATGATTTCCATTCATGTCTGACTGCAATTGACAGCGGTATATCTGTCACTATTAATATATATGCCTTAGGCCATGTGCTAAGTACTTTGTGCATTTTTCTTACAATTCAAAGACATAAGTACTAGTGCTATCTTCTTTTTATTGTTTAAATTTTATTCTTACACAGCTCCTTGGAAACAAAAAACAAACAAAAAATAAATTTTATTCATTTATTTCTTTTATTTATTTTTACTTGATTTCCCGGGATATGAGAGATATATATTTATTTTTAACTGACAAAAATTGTAATATTTATCACATACAGCATGCTTTTTTTTGAGACAGGGTCTCCCTGGATTGCCCAGGCTGGAGTGCAGTAGCATAATCATGGCTCACTGCAGTCTTATTCTCCCTGGTTCAAGTGACCCTCCAGCCTCCTGAGTAGCTGGGACTACTGGCAAGTAACACCATGCCTGGAGGGTTTTTTTAAACAAATTTTTGTAAAGATGGGGGTTTCACTGTGCTGCCCAGGCTGGTCTCGAACTCCTGGGCTCAAGCTACCTTCCTGCCTCAGCCTCCCAAAGTGCTGGGATGACAGGCATGAGCCACTCCACCTGGCCTCATGTACAACATATTTTGAAATAATAACGTCTCTTTTTAAAAACTGAGAAAATAGAGCTGGGCACGGTAGCTCATTCCTGCCATTCCAGCAATTTGGGAGGCCAAGACGGGTGGATCACTTGAGCCCAGTGGTTTGAGACCAGCCTGAGCAACACAGTAAAGCCCTGTCTCTACAAAAAATACAGAAATTAGCTGCATGGTGGTGAGCACCTGTGGTCCTCGCGACTTGGGAGGCTGAAGCAGGAGGAACACTTGAGCCCAGGAGACTGAGCCTGTAATCACCCTGTCAAAAAAAAAAGAGAGAGAGAGAAAGAAAATAAAATCTTAGAGACATCAGGATAATGTCCCCTAATAAGTAACAAAACTGAGATTTGAACTTGGAAGTGTGAACACCAGAATCCATGCCTATGCCCAGAAAATTAGACTGTAAATGACAGTTTCCTCTGTTTATGGCACAAAGTATACAAATAATAGTGAATTTGGGTTTTTTCCTCTTTAATTTTTAGTTATTATTAAAAGTATATAGCAACATCCTGACTAACCACGATTTAATTTAGGAATAATATTGGGAAGTTAGACTTTTTAATTTCCTGGCAAAGTAGTAGTTTCAACTCAGATATATAGAATAATTTAATTCCTGGTCAAGAGAACACTCAAATTTAAAGTAGCATGATAGGACGAAAAGAACATTGAATTGAGAACCAGGTAATCTGATTTTAGTGTATTTTACTGCTACTATCTGGAAAAGCTTCAGAACCGATTTAAGTTTACTAGATCTCTAAATAGACCAGGCACAGTGGCTCACACCTCGAATCCCAGTACTTTGGGAGGCTGAAGCAGATGGATCACTTGAGGTCAGGAGTTTGAGACCAGCCTGGCCTACATAGTGAAACCTTGTCTTTACTGAAAAAAAAAAAAAATTAGCTGGGCGTTAGTGGTGGGTGCCCGTAACCCTAGTTACTCAGGAGGCTGAGGCAGAAGAATCTCTTGAACTAGGGAGATAGAGGTTGCAGTGAGCTGAGATTGTGCCACTGCGCTCCACCCTGGGCGACAGAGTAAGACACCGTCTCAAAAAAAAATTTTTTTTTTTAAATAAAACAAATAGGCTGGGCGCAGTGGCTCACACCTGTAATCCCAGCACTTTGGGAGGCCAAGGCAGGTGGATCACAAAGTCAGGAGATTGAAACCATCCTGGCTAACACGGTGAAACCGTGTCTTCACTAAAAATACAAAAAATTAGCTGGGCATGGTAGCACGTGCCTGTAGTCCCAGCTACTTGGGAGGCTGAGGCTGGAGAATCACTTGAACCCGGGAGCTGGAGGTTGCAGTGAGCCAAGATGGCGCCACTGCACTCCAGCTTGGGCAACAGAGCAAGACTACATCTCAAAAATAAAAAATTGATACCTTTTGAGATAAGGAAAAAAAGTATAAAAAAACAAAACAAATGAAGAAAATAGACTAGGAAACTTCAGTTATTAATCTATGAATTTCGTGTTTTGCATATGGAAATCATTCTCTTTGTTTATATCCACATACTGTGTATGTCTTGTTTAATTTCTGGAAGCAGTTTATTAATACAATTTTTTTTTTGAGATGGAATTTCTTTCACTCTTATTGCCCAGGCTGGAGTGCAAAGGGGTGATCTTGGCTTACCAAAACCTTTGCCTCCCAGGTTCAAGCGATTCTCTTGCTTCAGCCTCCTGAGTAGCTGGGATTACAGGTATGCACCACCACATCTGGCTAATTTTGTATTTGTAGTAGAGACAGGGTTTCTTTATGTTGGTCAGGCTGGTCTTGAACTCCCGACCTCAGGTGATCCACCTGCCTCAGCCTCCCAAAGTGCTGGGATTGCAGGTGTGAGCCACCGTGCCTTATCAAATTTTTTTTTTAAGAGTCAAGGTCTCACTCTGCTCCCAGGCTAGTGTGCAGTGGTGCATCATAGCTCACTGCAGCCTCGAACTCCTGGGCTCAAGTGATCTTTTCACTGTGCTATTTTTATTTATTTATTTTGTGTAGAGATGGGAGTCTCACTGTTTTGCCCAGGCTGGTCTTGAACTCCTGGCCTTAAGCAGTCCTCCTCCCTTGGCCTCCCAAAGTTCTGAGAATTACAGGTATGAGCCACTATACCCAGCCTTATTAATATAAATATAATAATATTATATACTTGTGTTAGCATTGATATGAAATCCCCCAAATGGTGTTAGATCCAGAGTCATTTGTCTTTGACATTTCTTAGAAAATGTTTTTCCTTTCTATCAATGAATGGGTTCCTACAGATAGCTTGTTCTTCCTTCTTTAATTTTGGTTAAAGCATTTCTGAAATTGGGAGGATAACTTCTTTAACTCCTGGTGGAGGGGTATGGAATTTATCAAATTTTTGAGGAAGACTGCATAAATGTAGGGGTAGAGTATTTATATTAACATGACCTTGCTTTCTTCTGTGGGATAGTTAGGAACTATTCTTTTTTTTCTAGAAGCGGTGATGGCATCAAGGCTTAAGGTAGGAAATAAGTAAAGAGAATGTTTGTGTAGTTGTTACGTGAATGTTTAATTTAATGCTGCTATTTTAAATTAAGGTGTTTAAATTAAATGAAGTTATTTTTTTATACAGTTCTTAGAGGAAGTCTCTGGGTCACCTATGTAGGCATGTAGTTCTGGACACTGGATACTAGAGGATTTATAGAGGATGTTCACATATTCGACAAGCATTTGTTGAACACCTACTCTGTGATAGCCATGGAAATATACGATTGAAAAAAACAGACAAAAATCCCTAATCTCATGGAATTTACAATCTAGTGAGGACGATTAGATAGTAAACGAAATAAGCAAAATATATAGTAATCTTGTGGTGGTAAGTTCTATACAGCAAAAACAAGTTTAAAGAAGGAGGTTGGGGGGAGTGTTGAGATGCGTAAGGTTTGCAGTTATAAATGTGGCGGTCAGGGAATCATTTGCTGAAAAGTGAACATTGAGCAAAAACCTGAAGGATGTTAAAGGAATAAGATACATGGAATCTAGATGAAAACATTTTGGATAAAGGAAAGAGCAATTGCTAAATCCCTGAGGTGGGAGCGGTCTGTTCATAAAACAGCAAACCAGCCAGTGTAGCTGGAGCTGAGTCATGGAGAGAGAACGATGGAAATGGGGAATAGTTGGTGTAGGACCCAGTTGTGAGGATATTGACTTTTTGTTGTTGTTTTGTGATGGAGTCTTGCTCTGTCACCCAGGCTGGAGTGCAGTGGCATGATCTTGGCTCACTGCAACCTCTGCCTCCTGGGTTCCAGCAATTCTCCTGCCTCAGCCTCCCTAGAAGCTGGGATTACAGGTGCCCATCACGCCCAGCTAAGTTTTGTATTTTTACTAGAGATGGGGTTTCGCCATGTTGGCCAGGCTGGTCTCGAACTCCTGACCTCAAATGATCCGCCCGCCTCAGCCTCCCAAAGTGCTGGGATTACAGGTGTGAGCCACTGTGACCGGACTAGGATATTGACTTGTATTTTGACTAAGAATTCCACTGGAGAGCTTTGAGGAGAGGATCAGTCTGGCTACTGGGTTGAGAATTGATCATAGAGGGCAAAGGCAAAAGAAGTGAGGTTAGTTAGGAGCCTTTACGACAACCCAGGTGAGAGATGGGAGGTTTTAGCCAGGGAGATGGAGATGCTTGAGGGAGTCGCTGGACTTGGGACTGTGACAGTAGACTGAGGGAAAAGCCGGTTTTGTGGGGAAGACTGCATTTCTCCCTTCAACTTCAGTCACGTAGATCACCCATATGCCACAAAACTGCAACTCCGTAACAGCCAGTTTTTAACTTCTTCCTTATCTAAGCCATCCTGTAGGCCGTAGGAATTAAAACTAGGTTGGATCGAGGAAAAGTGAATCCTACATCCATACAAAACTATTTGGATATTTGCCTTTGTATTTTATTGTTTTGAAATTGTTTTTAATGCTTCAGTAAACTCTTAATAGAACTACAAGCAATACAATTATTTCCTCTGCTTTATTAGAAATGTTTTTGTAATCATGTTAATTGTATTACTTTTAACTATATAAGGCTTGCGTCTCTTTTTTTAAATCGATGTTTATACCCTCTGTAAGATAAATACAAAGCCTTTTTGTTCCCATGAGGATGTGCTATAAGATTGCAGGGAGTATAAAAATTGACAGTGGAGTAGATGATGTGTATTATTAGCCTGATCTTAATGTTGTAACATACTGATCATGCAAAATATATAATTAGTTTGTTTTTGTTATTTAAAATATGCAGGACTGTAACAAACACACTAGAGAGATGACATAAGGTACAAGAAAGCAAGTAAATTACTGTTTAATTAAAGCATTTCATTCTAATGCTAGCAGAGTTCTGTCTAGAAAATGAATTAACTTTATGCCTTTTTTGTCTCAATTTTCCAAAAATTTCCCTTAACTCTGATAGTGTCTGTTGAATAATATTTCTGATGTTAAGAATTAAAGGGGGTGTAGCTCAGTGGTAGAGCGCATGCTTAGCATGCATGAGGCCCTGGGTTCAATCCCCAGCACCTCCATGAAGGTTTTCTGGCTGAATGCGAGGGCTCACACTTATAATCTCAGCATTTTGGGAAGCCGAGGCCAGTGGATCACTTGACGTTCAGGAGTTGGAGACCAGCTTGGCCAACATGGGGAAATCCTCTCTCTACTAAAAATACAAAAAATTAGCTGGTCACCAAGGCACACACCTGTAATCCTAGCTACTTGGGAGGCTGAGGCACGAGAATCACTTGAACCTGGAAGGTGGGGGTTGCAGTGAGCTGAGATCATGCCACTGCACTCCAGCCTGGGCGACAGAGTGAGACTCCATCTCAAGAAAAAAAAAATAATAATTCAGTTTAAGAACAAACAATGTTATTTATTTTCATATGGGATTTGAAATCTGAATCTAATCATTCTTGGTATTATTGCTAATTCCCTTGCATTACTGCACAATTTTCTGTTTAGAGACATTGACTATAACAAGCATATAGACATTGTGATATATAATTTTTCTGTTTTAAAACTGAGTTTTGGCTGGGTACGGTGGCTCACGCCTGTAATCCTAGCACTGTGGGAGGCCAAGGTGGGTGGATCACCTGAGGTCAGGAGTTCAAGACCAGCCTGGCCATCATGGTGAAACCCCATCTTTAAAAATAAATAAATAAATAAATAAATAAATAAAATTTATAAACAAATAAATAAAACTGAGTTTCTTTTTTTTCCCCCTGCCAGCTTACAGGCACACAATTGAAGAGCTATTTTCACAAGTAACTAATACGTCTTATCTCTGCTTTGTATTTTAAACTCTTATTTTGTACCCTTATGAAGTTGGAAGGAGTAGATGTGTTTATTTTATAGACAGATTATAATATTGGGTTATTGTAAGTAATTTTCTTTGCTACATATCCTTCAACTTTATTATTTATTTATTTATTTATTTATTTTTGAGACAGTGTCTCGCTCTGTTGCTAGGCTGGAGTGCAGTGTCACGATCTCAGCTCACTGCAACATCCACCTCCCAGGTTCAAGTGATTCTCCTGCCTCAGCCTCCTGAGTAGCTGGGACTACAGGTGTGCAAACCACACCTGGCTAATTTTTGTATTTTTAGTAGAGATGGGGTTTCACCATGTTGGCCAGGATGGTCTCGATCCCCTGACCTTGTGGTCTGCCCACTTCAGTCTCCCAAAGTGCTGGGATTACAGGCATAAGCCACCATGGCCAGCTGAACTTTATTTTTATTTATTATTATTATTATTATTTTTGAGACGGAGTCTTGCTCTGTTGCCCAGACTGGAGGGCAGTGACGTGATCTCGGCTCACTGCAACCTCTGCCTTCGGGGTTCACGTGATTCTCCTGCCTCAGCCTCCCAAGTAGCTGGGATTACAGGCGTGCACCACCACCCCCAGTGGTGGGCTCAAGCCTGTAATATAACAGATGGTTCATGCCTGTAATCCCAGAACTTTGGGAAGCTGAGGGGTGCAGACCACCTGAGGTCAGGAGTTCAAGACCAGCCTGGTCAACATGGTAAAACTCCATCTCTACTACAAACACAAAAATTAGCCAGGTGTGGTGGTGGGGACCTGTAATCCCAGCTACTTGGGAGACCGAGGCATGAGAATCGCCTGAACCTGGGAGGTGGAGGTTGCAATGAGCTGCGATCATGCCTCCAGCCTGGGTGACAGAGTGAGGCTCCGTCTCAAAAAAAAAACAGAACCCCTTGGGTTAAAGGGTAAATCAAAATGGAAATTAAAGACAATACTGAAAACATTACAAAGCAAAACCTATAGTGTACAGAAAGTGGCATTCAAGAGAAAATATATAGCTTTAGAAATGCACTAAAAAAATATAAAAGATTGAAAATCCATCTGGAATAAAGTGATTTCTGTGCTAAAAAAAAAAAAAAAAAAAAGAAAGAAAAGAAAATCAATAACCCAAACATTAAACTCAATAAGCTAGGCAGAGAGCATCATAAACAACTCTTATAAAAGTTGGGGGATGGAATCAAAAGAGATAAAAAAGCGGAAATTAATGAAAGAATAAAAAGCATACTCAATTAGTGTACTAAAGATCTGATTCTTTGATAATCAATAAAATAGACCAATCTTTGGCAAGTCTGATTAAAAAAAGAACGAAAGATGGAGAAGGAGAGAAAATATAAAAACAGCACTGGGGCCAGGCACAGTAGCTCACGTCTGTTATCCAGAGGCCTGGAGTTCCAGACCAGCCTGGCCAACATGGTGAAACCCCGTGTCTACTAAAAATACAAAAATTAGCCAAGTTTGGTGGCATGCACCTGTAATTCCAGCTACTCAGGAGGCTGAGCCAGGAGAATCGCTTGAACCTGGGAGGCAGAGGTTGCAGTGAGCTGAGATGGCACCACTGCACTCCAGCCTGGGCAACAGAGTGAGACTCTGTCTCAAAACAGACAATAACAAAGCACTGGAATGAAAAGGAGATATAATCATAGAAATAGTGAAGATTTTAAAAGCATAATCATGTATTGCAATTACCTTATAGCAATAAATTTAAAATTTAGATGAAACAGGAATTGCTAAGTAATAAATACAAACCAAAATTGCCTCAAAAAGAGGTAGAGAATTCGCCAGGTGTGGTGGTGCATGCCTGTGGTTCCAGCTCCTCAGGAGGCCGAGCGGGAAGAATCACTTGAACTGGGAGGCGGAGATTGCAGTGAGCTGAGATCACGCCTCTGCACTCCAGCCTGGGCAACACAGTGAGACCCTGCCTCAAAAAAAGAAGAAAAATTTAATAAATGAAAGTAGAATGTAAAACTTGGATACTAAATAGAAGAAAGAAATAATAAAGAAAATGTAGTCACTCCAATAGAAAGCGGGATAGGAGGAGAAAAAGGTATGGAAAAGAAATCTAAAAAGCAAAAAAATAAAATGGCGGAAATAACCCAAATGTATCAGTAATTACAATAATTGGAATAAATGGATTATAGCACCAGTTTAGCTGGGCCCAGTGGCTCATGCCTGTAATCCTAGCACGTTGGGAGGCTGAGGCAGGTGGATTGCTTGAGCCTAGGAGTTTGAGAGCAGCCTGGGCAACATAGCAAGACCCCGTCACTACAAAAATTAGGACATGATGGCATGCCTGTAGTCCCAGCTACTCCAAAGGCTGAGGTGGGAGGATCACCTGAGCCTGGGGAGGTGGAGGCTGCAGTGAGCTATGATTGCATCACTGCACTCTAGCTTGGGTGACAGAATGAGATTCCAGCCCAAAAAAACAAACAAAGCCTCTATTTTATAATTACATTTATTTGTTAGATTTAAAAAGGTATATAAAATAAATATTTCATTTAAAAGATAGCAGAATGATTCAAAGTAAAATATAAGAAAAAATATAGCAGGCAAATACTAACTGAAAGGAAGGTATACAATGCTTTTTAAGGCAAAAAGAATTAAGACCTGAGGCCTGGTGTGGCGGCTCACACCTGTAATCCCAGCACTTTGAGAGGCCGAGGTGGATGGATCACGAAGTCAGAAGTTCGAGACCAGCCTGGCCAATATGGTGAAACCCCATCTCTACTAAAAATACAAAAAAAGCTGGGTGTGGCAACGTGGGCCTGTAGTCCCAGCTGCTCTGGAGGCTAAGGCAGCAGAATCACTAGAACCCGGGAGGCAGAGGTTGCAGTGAGCCGAGATCGCACCACTGCACTCTAGCCTGGGTGTTACAGTGAGACTCTGTCTCAAAAAAAAAAAAAAAAAAAGAATTAAGACCTGAATGCAGAAGGGGGACTTTGAAATTGAATTCAAGATTGGGAAGATGTTCTTTTATTATTATTATTTTTTGAGTCTTGTCGCCCAGGCTGGAGTACAGTGGTGCAATCTTGGCCCTTGGCAACCTCCACCTCCCGGATTCAAGTGATTCTCTTGCCTCAGCCTCCTGAGTAGCTGCGATTACAGGCATGTGCCATTACACCCAACTAATTTTTTGGTAAAGGACCACAAGCTTAACGAGGAGTCAATAATGTGATCTGGCTTACAAAAAAAAAGTAGAGGCTGGGCGCAGTGGCTCATGCCTGTAATCCCAATACTTTGGGAGGCCGAGGTGGGTGGATCACTTGAGGTCAGGAGTTCGAGACCAGCCTGGCCAACATGGTGAAACCCTGTCACTACTAAAAATACAAAAATTAGCTGGGCATGGTAGCATGTACCTGTAATCCCAGCTACTCGGAAGGCTGAGGCATGAGAATTGCTTGAACCTGGGAAGTAGAGGTTGCAGTAAGCTGAGATCACGCCATTGCATTCCATCTTGGGAGACAGAGTAAGACTCAAGTCAACAAAAAAAAAAAGAAAAAAAAGGTAGATACACACTTCATTTGTTTTTTTGTTTGTTTGTTTGTTTTGTTTTGTTTTGTTTTTATAGAGATGGGGTTTCTCCATGTTGGCCAGGCTGGCCTCAAACTCCTGACCTCAGGTGATTCGCCCACCTTGGCCTTCCAAAGTGCTGGGATTACAGGCGTGAGCCACCGCGCCCAGCCCACACTTCATTTGTAGCGAGAGAACGATGCTGTTCATATTATACCAGAGTCCTGAATTTTTTATAGTTAGCAATTTTTATTAAAAATGGAAAATATATGAAGAGGCTTCAAATGTATATGATAAGGTGTCATCTGCTAAAATAGATACTTATTACCCAACTTTCAAAATTTTGTTCTTGTTGTATGTTTTCTCCCATTCTGTTTGTTTAGTGGGGTTTATACAAGGCAAATGCTTGCATTTGATCCACTGTCTATAAATAGTCCTTTTCTTCAGATTAAGGGATGGGCAATAAGACGAAAAGCTTTTACTTAAAAAAAAGAGGGTATTTTGTGCTGCTTCTTGAACATTTTGTGATCTCTCCTATCAAGGACAGTCAGCATGCTTTCTTAGGAATTGATCTCCAGCACCACTTCCATTAGATAGAATGCTGAGTTGACTGGACTGCATCTGATCTAATTTTTGCTAGCTCTTATTTTCTCACATATACTTGAAAATGGCCATAAACAAAGGACATGCCTTATTTAGGAATTAACAATTGTCTATAGGATGAACAGGAGCAGTAGGAGAGTAGTTTACCATTATTTTTAAAGGCCTACACAGCTGAGTGTCCATACATTGCTTCCATTTAGATCTTATCACATGAATAATTCAATTATAAGAATGAGTTAATGACATACATAAGCTCACATTATTCAATTTTGTGTGTGTGTGTGTTGTTGTTAAGCTGTTGTGGAACAAAGTTTTTTTTATTAAGATAAACTATTTTAATCAATATGGAAATGATCTTAAAGTATATCTTGATTTCATGATGTTTCTTTCCAGATTCACTCCCTTGTGGATCATCCTATTAAAACAAATTTTTTTATATTTGTGGTAGCTTTATTTATGATCATAAACATTTCAGCTACGGGAAAATGATTGATCACCTAATAATGATAGCTTCACTCCTTCGAATGTTGAACTTCAAAAAAGTTACCATGGGCCAAAGGTGGTGGCTCAGCCTACAATCCCAGCACTTTGGGAAGCTGAGGTGGGTGGGTCACTTGAGGCCAGGAGTCTGAGACCAGCCTGGCCAACATGGCAAAACCCCATCTTTACCAAAACTACAAAAATTAGTTGGATGTGGTGGCACGAGCCTGTAATCCCAGCTACTGGAGAGGCTGAGGCAGGAGGACCACTTGAGCAGCGAGGTGGAGGTTGCAGTCAACCGAGATCGCACCACTGTACTCCAGCCTGGGAGACAGAGCAAGACTGTCTCAAAAAAAAAAAAGAGAAGTTACAATGAGCTGGGCCCAGTGGCTCTTGCCAGTAATCCCAGGACTTTGGGATGCCCAGGAGGGAGGGTTCCTTCAGCCCAGGAGTTCGAGACCAGCCTCGGCAACATGGTGACACCCCATCTCTACAAAAAATATAATAACTAGGCAGGTGTGGTGGCACATGCCTGTGGTCCCAGCTACTTGGAAGGCTGAGGCAGGACGATCGCTGAGGTTCAGTGAGCCGAGTTTGCACCATTGCACTCCAGTCTGGGTGACAAAGGGAGACTGTCTAAAAAAGAAAAAAGAAAGTTACAATGGTAAAGTCTCACAAAAGAACAATGTATGAGTAAGTAACAGGCAAAGATATTTTATGGGAGTGGCAGTGTGATGTTATTAAAAGATATTGACTTTGAACCCAAAGCAACCAGGGTCCCAGTCTTAGCTTTACCCCCTCACCATAGCTGAACCCTGTGTTCCCGTCTGAGGGCATCAATGTCCTCATCTGTCCCATGAGGATATTGTTAGCTACTCTGCAGGTTTGGTGTGAAAATAAGAATTAACCCCCTACCTAGCACTGTCCTTGGCACACAATGGTAATATTAACTGAGTACCTACTATTATTACAACTGTAAAAATGACTTCAGCTTAAGGGAGACAATAGAAATATACACATATGGCAACCCTCGAATTAGGGATGCCGTTGCCATATTGTTTTTCTCTTTTCTAGAGACTGGAACCCAGGCAGCTGACGGTTCTGTGTTACAGGACATCAGATGCTCTAAACAGCACTGTATTTTGTCAGTGAGGGCACCCATGCTACCCATATCTAAACCCTGTGTTCCCCTCTCTGTCTCTGAGGCTTAGGCCTCCCAGATTCAGACTGCCTTTTTCTCTCCTGCTGTTATGCCACTCATTTCTTGGGCTCAATTTCTCCCAAGCCTAGCTCTGCATTGGAATACTCTTTTGCCAATATATCACTCATTAGAAAATATGTAAGTATTGGTAAGCTGTCAAGGGTTGGTCTTATGAAGAAGAAAGCTGTTAAAATCAGTTATGCAGTGCACTGTACTAGTACTCTAAATCATAATGCCTTTTTCTTTTTTTTTTTTTTGAGACGGAGTTTCGCTCTTGTTGCCCCAGCTGAAGTGCAATGGCACAATCTGCCTCCTGGGTTCAAGCGATTCTCCTGCCTCAGCCCCTCCTGGGTTCAAGCGATTCTCCTGCCTCAGCCTCTGGAGTGGCTGGGATTGCAAGTGCGCCACCACGCCTGGCTAATGTTTTGTATATTTAGTAGAAATGGGGTTTCACCATGTTAGCCAGGCTGGTCTTGAACCCTGACCTCAGGTGATCCGCCCACCTCGGCCTCCCAAAGTGCTGAGATTACAAGCGTGAACCACTGCGCCTGGCCCATAATGACATTTTTAAAGGACCATAAGTAAACATAAAATAATAAAGCTGCAATGTTCAAAATATGCTATTTTGAACAAGTCAAAGCCTATGCGCATATTTATATTTTTGGGCAAATCTAACAACGGCAAAAACAAAAACAAAACAAAACAAAAAATAACCTAAAAATGCAGGCATTTTAATTCTAGCATCAGAAAACAGATTTCTAGATTATTCTGACAGAGTCCTATTCTGCTAAATGCCAGAGGGTTGAGCTGCTTCAAATGTTTGCAGAAATGATTTCTTTTTTTGAAGTAGCTCTGTCAGCTGGGAGCAGAAACAGAAAAAGAACAAGCTTGCTGAATGAGGATGGGTTGGAGTTGGCCAGAACTCCTGTCATAGTTCCGTCATTGGCATTCCTGCTGCAGCTAGGAGAAACTGTGGGTGTGGGGTATCTATAGAGCTGTCATCTACATCTAACTTGAAGGGCTTATGTGAGTAATTTTGAGTTCTTCTTCTTTTTTTTATTCGGAGCTGCGGCGGCTGCGGCGACAGCGGCTGCGGCGACGGCGGCGGCGACATCGACTGCAGCGGCCGTAATTTTGAGTTCTAACTGCAGGTATGGGACTGGTTACGACCCTAATAGGCAGCAATGGACATGTGAGATTTTGTGTTTATTATTGTATTGCAGCAGACTTTGCCTTAGTTCCCTATGTATGAATGGATCCTAATGCCTTTAATTATATCCCGCAGGCTTATTAGGGCCAAACTATGTATATGAAAGTCTTCTGAGGAATTAAAATTGCTAAATGAAACAGATTTATTAATAATAACATACTTAGACACATTCTAATGTCATGGTTTTGGAGTTAAACTAGCTTGGGCTTGAATCCTGGCTTTGCCACTTATCATGTAACTTTCAACGAATCTCCTTAACCTGTGTGAACCTCAGTGTTGTCCATTATAATTCTTATAATATTATTAATATGTATAATACATACTAATATTGATAAAATGTCATATATATTAGTATGTATTATTTTGAGGATGAATGAAGGCAAAATGCTTGCTTCAGTGCTTAAAGAGAGTAAAGTGAGCCGTAGATGATAACCACTGCTGCTATTAACAACCACATGGCAGGGATCAGCAGAGACTAAAAATATCCCACATCCTACTCCTCTTTTTTACCACTAGCAAGTTCTTTGTGGCATAAAGACGCTGGGTAATACTGAAGTGTTAATGTTAAGGATAATATCATTGATGGCTATAGCTAGGATTCTTGCCTTCCTCCAACTATTTCACTTAGTCGTCTGGGCAGCAGGGAAAAGAATGAGTTTGGGAGGCTGGAGGGAAGAATATTTTGTTCTCAAAAGGCCATATTTAAAAGATGTATATTATTTTATTTTTAGATTTTAAGGGCAAAAGGTTTTTTTTTGGTTTTTGGTTTTTTTTTGAGACAGGATTTCGCTCTGTTGCCCAGGCTGGAGTGCAGTGGCAAGATCATGGCTCACTGCAGCTTTAAACTCCTGGTCTCAAGCAATCCTCCCACCTCAATTTACCTAGTACCTAGGACTACAGGTATGTGCCACGATAGCTGGCCTTTTTTTTTTTTTTTTTTTTTTTTTTTTTTTACAGGTTCTTGCTATGTTGCCCAAGCTAGTCTCAAACTCCTGGGCTCAAGCAATCCTCCCACTTGAGGCTTCAGAAGTGCTGGGACTACAGGCATGAGCCACCATGCCTGGCCTCATGGTGTGCTTTTAAGTGACAAAAGCAATAAGAAAATACAGGTAAAGAATGATTCTAGACCGGGTGCGACAGCTCATGCCTGTAATCCCAGCACTTTGAGAGGCCGAGGTAGGCGGATCACGAGGTCAAGAGCTCGAGACCATCCTGGACAACATGGTGAAACCCCGTCTCTACTAAAAATACAAAAATTAGCCAGGCGTTGGGGCACGTGCCTGTGGTCTCAGCTACTCGGGAGGCTGAGGCGGAAGAATCATTTGAACCCAGGAGGCAGAGTTTGCAGTGAGCTAAGATTGCAGCACTGCACTCCAGCCTGGTGACAGAGCAAGCCACCGTCTCCAAAAAAAAAAAAAAAAAAAAAAAAAAGAATGATTCCAGTACTTTTTTAAAGTACATGTGTTTATAGTTATATCTCTTCTCTGTCAGTCTGTCTTATCTCTCTGGAAGGATAGTTACCAAAATGATAATAGCAAATACCTAACATAGCTGGGTGTGGCAGCTCACACCTGTAATCCTAACACTTCGGGAGGCCAAGGCGGGTGGATCACGAGGTCAGGAGTTCAAGACCAGCCGGGCCAAGATGGTAAAACCCCGTCTCTACTAAAAATACAAAAATTAGCTGGGTGTGGTGGCGGACGCCTGTAATCCCAGCTACTCCGGAGGCTAAGGAAGAGAATTGTTTGAACCCAGGAAGCAGAGGTTGCAGTGAGCTGAGATCGTGCCACTGCACTGCAGCCTGGGCAACAGAGATAGACTCTGTTTAAAAAAAAAAAAAAAAAAAGAAGAAAGAAAAAAAAGAAACAACCTAACCTAGACCTTATTATGTGCCAGAGATTGTTTTAAGGACTCTATGTATGTTAGCTCATTTAAGTCTCATAGCAATAATAGGTACTATCTCTGTTTTACAGATGATAAAGCTGAGACATAGGTTAAGAAACTTGCCCAAGGTCAAATAGCTAGAAGGTGGTAGAGGCGGGATTCAAGCTTAGGCAGTGGAGTCTGGGCTCTTAACTACTATGCTATGTTACAACCAAAATGTTATGACTCATCTGAATTTTGTGTGTGTGCTTTTTATTTTCTATTTTTTGGTGCTTACAATTTTTTTCTATAATAAAAAGTGTATTTTATAATTAGAAAAAGCACAGTGTTTTATTTAAAATGCACATTTATTGCCTAGGCATGTGCTCCCTTTGGCTTCTCCAATTACTATTCTCTATTAATGAAAATTAGTTTGTCTGACTTGCTGGCTGAAATCTTAGACCCTGAGGAAATAAAAAATAGGACAGGTAATTTTATGGCAGTAGAAGGGAAAGTAACAGGCTCTGTGGGACAGCAGAAGAGCACTGAGCCAGAAACAGCAAGACGAGGTTAATGAGGACTATAACGCAGGTGGTTGTCACCAGAGAAAAGTTTTGTTTAGGCCAAGCCTTGTGCCTCATCTAAAATATGGTGGCATCCTGCTCTTTCATGTTACTTACATTTTTCTTTAACTTATTTAACAAATACTGATTAGATTTCTCCTTGCTAGGCACAATCAAGAATACAATGAAAAATCAGATAAGGAGATAAAAATAAAAATACAAGAGAGAGGCCAGGCACTGTGGCTCATGCCTGTAATCTCAGCACTTTGAAAGGCCAAGGCAGGTGGATTACCTGAGGTCAGGAGTTCAAAGCAGTCTGGCCAACATGGTGAAACCTCATCTCTACTAAAAATACAAAATTAGCCAGTGTGGTGGCAGGCGCCGGTAGTCCCAGCTACTCGGGAGGCTGAGACAGGAGAATTGCTTGAACCTGGGAAGCACAGGCTGCATTGAGCTGAAATTGTGCCACTGCACTCCAGCCTGGGCAAGACAGAGAGAAACTCCATCTCAAAATAAATAAAAAATAGAGTAAAAATAAAAATCAGAAAATTTAGTAAAGAAGAAAGCACTAGAATATGATGATTACCTGTAAAAAGATACAATGCACCTTGCGAGGTCAAAGTGGGGAGAGCTTCATTCATCCAACATTTTTCTGTCCCCTGCCAAGTGTTATGCACTGTTCTAGATGCTGGGAAGATAGCACATGATGAGACAAGCACATTTCCTGCTCTCAGAGAGTTTACATTTCAACATTGGATACAGAGAAATAATTATATAACTCAGCCTAGCATAAAGATAAAGAAAGAAAACAGTCCATCTCAGTTTATAACCTGGCAAAGCCAGCCTACCGAAAGCATATGAAATAGCACCAGAGGCCGGGTGCGGTGGCTCATGCCTGTAATCCCAGCACTTTGGGAGGCCGAGGCGGGTAGATCACGAGGTCAAGAGATTGAGATTATCCTGGCCAACATGGTGAAACCCTGTCTCTACTAAAAGTATAAAAATTAGCTGGGCGTGGTGGCACGCGCCTGTAGTCCCAGCTACTTGGGAAGCTGAGGCAGGAGAATTGCTTGAACCCGGGGGGCAGAGGTTGCAGTGAGCTGAGATTGTGCCACTGCACTCCAGCCTGGTGGCTGGCAACAGAGCAGGACTCTGTCTAAAAAAAAAAAAAAAAAAAGAAAAAGAAAAAGAAAAAAAAAGAAATAGCACCGGAAAAGAAAATTATAGGCCATTCTATTTGTGAATACAAGTGCAAAGTCTTAAATATTAGCAAATGAAACCAGAAGTGTATTTAAAGGATAATCCACCATGACCAAGTAGGATTTATTCCAGGCTTATAGAAACGGTTTAATATTAGAAAGTCTTTAAATATAATTCCCTAGATACTTTAGATACTAAAAGGGGAAATATATATGATAATTTCAACAGATAAATAAAAAGGATTTGACAAAATTTAACATCCATTCCTGAATAAACAATAAAAGTTCTTAGCAAAGAAAAGGAAAGAAAATGTCTTAACTTGGTAAACATTCATAATGTAAAAGCAGACATTATAATTAATAATGCATCTTCAAAGGAAGTCCCAGACAAGGGGAGATTCATGCCACTATTCCACATTTACAGAAGGCAAACCCACGTAATAATATGAGAGCAAAAGGGGATATATTGACTGGAAAGAGAAAATTGTCTTTATTTGAAGATGACGCGATGACCTACATAGAAAAGAAAAAATCCTGACAAACTATTGAAACCAATAAGAGCAGGCCGACAAGATCAACATACAAAAATAATATGTGTTTCTCTATACCAGTAGCAACCACTTCAAAAATGAAATGGAAAAAAGCTTCTTTCACATCAGAGATACAGGTATAATACAGTAGCCTAATCTAATAATCTAAATATATATAATTTTTTAATAAACAAACATGTTTAATGACAGCTTACTCTTCACGAGATGACTACAGAGACTTTTAATCTATAATCCAGGAGTATACAACCATGCAGCACAGACCAATTAGCCAGGTGTGAAATAAACTAGAGTCTTACAACAACTACCCTATAAACATTGCAGCTATTCTTTCCGAAAGGACCCTAATCTTAAGTAAAAACACCTACCGTGGGGGAACCAGAAACCTGGCTATGTGGGCAAAAGTAAAAACCAAAGGAAAAAATAGCAATTCAGTGGTTAATTGGTGAAAGTAGGAAATTTGTGCCCTTTGCTGTCCTGCTGCTTTGGTCTTCTTACTTTCATTCTTCGTTTTGTCCCTCTTCAGCCCATCCTTGTTAGCTCTCAGTCGGTTTGAATAAGTCATCTGAAAGGTACTCACTTCTTTGGCGCTCACCACAGTGCTGATCTTTTTCCCATCAGTTAGTCTTAACAGACACTTGTCTGAGGGCTCAAAGCCCTCCACAGAATCTTTCTTTGGAGCGGGTTTGGTTTGACCGTCATACTTCTTCAAGGGGCTATAGACGGTTCCCAAGGTCCAGCACTTCTGGAAGAGTCTGGTCAGTGTCGTCAGGAACTGCTCGTTCTCCAATAATACTGTTGCAAAGACGCTCGAAATCTTTATTTATTTATTTAATTTCTTTCTTTCTTTTTTGTCTGAAGCTTGTTTTGTTTGTTTTGCTTTGTTTTGTTTTTGAGATGGAGTCCCACTCTGTCGCCAGGCTGGAGTGCAGTGGCGCCATCTCGGCTCACTGCAACCTCTGTCTACCAGGTTCCAGGGATTCTCCTGCCTCAGCCTCCTGAGTAGCTGGTACTACATGCGTGAGCCACCGCACCCAGCTAATTTTTTGTATTTTTGGTAGAGATGGGGTTTCACTATGTTAGCCAGGATGGTCTCGATCTCCTGACCTTGTGATCTGCCTGCCTTGGCCTCCCAAAGTGCTGAGATTACAGGTGTGAGCCACTGCTCTCAGCCTGATGCTCTAAGTCTATATAATTTAATGACTAAGAAACTGCAGTCGTGGGCCGGGCACGGTGGCTCACGCCTGTAATCCTAGCACTTTGGGAGGCCGAGGTGGGTGGATCACCTGAGGTCAGGAGTTCAAGACCCACCTGGCCATCATGGTGAAACCCCATCTTTAAAAAAAAAAAAAAAAGAAAACTGCAGTAGTCAGGAGTTTGAGACCAGCCTGCCCAACATGATGAAACCCCTGTCTCTACTAAAAATAGGAGACTTACCGGGTGTGGCGGCAGGTGCCTCTAATCCCAGCTACTCGGGAGGCTGAGGTGGGAGAATCGCTTGAACCCAGGAGTTGGAGGTTGCAGTGAGCCGAGATCGAGCCATTGCACTCCAGCCTAGGTGACAAGAGTGAAACTGTCTCCAAACAAACAAATAAACAAAAAACTGCAGTAACTGCATAGACAGAAATTTAAAGCTATATTCAACGAAAAAACAGAATGCATAGGTAAACAATAGTAATCATGAAAGGGGTGACAGTGCAGCTGCTACAGACATTTTCTAGAACAGTTTCAGTGAACTGGTGGAAATGGAAGCCCAATTCAAGTGGTTTGAAGAGCAAATGGGAGTTGAGGAAGTAGAGAGGAGAGATTTGGTGTATAATTCAAGAAGCTCATTTGTGAGGAAGCTCAGTTGTTTAAAGGAGATACGGATTCCAATGAATGTTTTAGGAAGCTGGCTTTTGTTTTGTTTGTTTTAAAATGAGGGTACTGTGGGCTTCAGGGAGGAATCCAGGAGAGAAAGAGAAATGGAAAATATAGAAGATAAATGAAACGTTAATGGCCCAAACTCCCTGAGGAAGCAGAAGGGGATGGAACTATGTACAATAATGGGGAAAATTAATCTTGAATAGAAGGGGCATTTCCTCTATGCCAGAGGGAACAGCTTTTGTTCAGAAATGTGTGTGAAATAAGGATAGATTCAGCTGTACACAGGCTTATGAATGTAGGGCCCGAAGGGTAAGGAAATTCCTTCCCGTTTGTACCAAGGCCTCAATTTCCTAAGAGAACTGGGAGATTAGGTCATCTTTTGAGAAGGAGCAAGTGGCCGGGTGTGGTGGCTCAACGCCTGTAATCCCAGCACTTTGGGAGGCCGAGGTGGGTGGATCACGAGGTCAAGAGATCGAGACCATCCTGGCCAACATGGTGAAACCCCGTTTCTACTAAAAATACAAAAAAATTAGCCGGGCGTGGTGGCACGCGCCTGTGGTCCCAGCTACTCCAGAGGCTGAGGCGGAAGAATCGTTTGAACACAGGAGGTGGAGGTTGCAGTGAGCCGAGATTGCACCACTGCACTCCAGCCTGGTTACAGAGCAAGACTCGTCTCAAAAAAAGAAAGAAAGAAAGAAAGAAAGAAAGAAAGAAAGAAAGAAAGAAAGAAAGAATGAAAGAATGAAAGAAAGAAAGAAAGAAAGAAAAATAAGCCAGTCACAAGAAAAGACAAATACTGTATGTATGATTTCACTTATTCAGAGTACCTGGAGGACTGGGCGTGGTGGCTTACCCCTGTAATCCCAGCACTTCGGGAGGTGGAGGTGGGTGGATCACCTGAGGTTAGGAGTTCGAGACCAGCCTGCCCAACATGGTGAAACCCTTTCTCTACTAAAAATATAAAAATTAGCTGGGCGTGGGCTACTTGGAGGCTGAGACAGGAGAATTGGGAGGCAGAGGTTGCAGTGAGCTGAGACTGTGCCATTGCACTCCAGCAAGGGCAATAAGAGTGAAACTCTGTCTCAAAAAAGAAAAGAAAAGAAAAAAAAACAAAAAACTAGAGCAATAAGACAGAAAGTAGAATGGTGGTTTCCAGGGGTTGGGGGGAACAAAGACAATGGAGACTTATTTTTTAATGAGTATAGTATTTCAGTTTTGCAAAGTGAAAAGAGTTCTGGAGTTGAACGGTGGTGATGGTCGCACAACAATATGAATATGCTCAATACCAGTGAACTGTCTTAAAAATGGCTAAGATGGCCATGCATGGTGGCTCAAACCTGTAATCCCAGCACTCTGGGAGGCTGAGGCGGGCAGATCACCTGAGGTCGGGAGCTCAAGACCAGCCTGACCAACATGGTGAAACCCCATCTTAAAAAAAAAAAAAAAAAGAAAAAAATGGCTAAGATACTGTAATACATTTATGTTATGTGTAGTTTACCACAATAAAAAAAATGGAAAAAAAAAACAGTGAAGTGTTTAATTTTTCTTTCACGTTCCCTTTTCTCTTAATTTGGCTTTAACCAGGTTCTCTTAAGAAACTCAAACATTTTATTAGGCCAAAGGATCTCGATTGAATTTCATCCAATGATCACCAGAGCTTGAGCTGGGCTCTACAGAACTTGTTAATGCTTTCTTCGCTCTATATACTTGGTTTCACGGTAGCTGTTGTATTAAGGATGCTATTGACTACTGCATCCTAGAGCCTTGTCAAACCTGTATGAGTTATATAAATAACTCTTTTGAGCAAAATAGTTATGTACACATGATCTAGTGAAAACTTAAGTATTATTGAATATCACCTACTATGTAAAAAGTTTATTTTCCTATTTAAGGGAACTCAGCCTAAAATTATGGTTTTTGTGATTCAAATAGTGATACATTATTTTGGATACTTCAGAAAGCTTTTTTTATTGTATTTTTTCCTTGTATTAAAAATGTTGGCCGGGCGTAGTGGCTCATGCCTGTAATCCTAGCACTTTGGGAGGCTGAGGTGCATGGATCACTTGAGGTCAGGAGTTCAATACCATCCTGGCCAACATGGAGAAACCCCATCTCTACTAAAAATACCAAAAATTAGCCAGGCGTACTGGTGGGCACCTGCAATCCCAACTACTCAGGAGGCTAAGACAGGAGAATCACTTGAACCCGGGAGGTGGAGGTTGCAGTGAGCCAAGATCGGACCACTGAACTCTAGCCTGGGCAACAAGAGTGAAACTCCATCTCAAAAAAAAAAAGTCTGAGAAATTCATAAGGTCTTGACTAATCAATAATCTCAATAATTTAAACTCACCAAATTAGTTGGATTTCTTTACTATTCTACTTAAAATCTCTCATGATAAAATAGAATAGAGTTTAATTATTTCATAGGGAAATGATAAAGAAAAAAAGTTTTCCAATTTGGAATTTTAAGAAAATATACTTTTTTTTTGTAGCAGTTGTCCTTTTAGCACTAAAGGATACTAGCAGATTAATTATTATGAGAAATCTTTGGCAAATGAAGTTAAAGATGTCAAGTTGATCACTTCTGCTTTTGTGCCATTGCTTACCTTATTTATTTATTTATTTATTTAGAGATGGAGTCTCTCTGTTGCCCAGTTTGGAATGCAGTGGTGTGATCTCAGCTCACTGTAACCTACGTCTCCCAGGTTCAACCGATTCTTCTCCCTCAGTCTCCTGAGTAGCTGGGACTATAGGTGTGCACTACCATGCCCAGCTAATATTTTGTATTTTTAGTAGAGACGGGGTTTCACCATGTTGGCTAGGCTGGTCTCAAGCTCCTAACCTCAGGGGATCCACCTGCCTAAGCTTCCCAAAGTACTGGGATTACAGGCATGAGACACTGTGCGTGGTTAGTGCTATAATCTTATATCCCTAGAGCCTAGTTAATAGGTGCTAGGTTCTGTAGGTGATTGTTCAGAATTATTTAATACAATACAGCACAACACAACACAACACAACACAATACAATACAATGTAATACCTTTGATTTATGTTACCTGAAGGCTGAAAGTCAGAGACGATTTAGCCGGAACACTTCACATGATTAATAGCTTCCACTGATTATGAATACGGTATAGCTGTGTTTAACTGTTCAGAAATTTAATTTCTAAGTATTTCTAAAATGTATATAAATTTTAAATGTAAATACACTTTTGATTGCAAATTACAGAATCCTAGATGGAATGGGCTTAAGGAATAATGGGAGATGTATTGGTTTAAATGGCCAGTCAGCAGAAAGGGTAAGGGTGGATTTGTTTTTATGGATGCCTGGCTCTAAGAGCTTGGATATTATCCAGAAATTTCTAATTTCTCTGTCTTCATTTTTGTCTTTCTGTATTGGCTCTAGCCTTTTTTTTTTTTTTTTTTGAGGGGAGTCACTGTTGCCAGGTTGTAGTACAGTGGCACGATCTTGGCTCACTGAAACCTCTTCCTCCCGGGTTCAAGCGATTCTCCCGCCTCAGCCTCCCGAGTAGCTGGGACTACAGGCGTGCAACACCACGCTCAGCTAATTTTTATACTTTTAGGAGAGACGAGGTTTCACCATGTTGGCCAGGATTGTCTCGATCTCTCGACCTCGTGATCCACCCACCTCGGCCTCCCAGAGTGCTGGGATTACAGGTGTGAGCCACCACGCCAGCCAGCTTTAGTCTTTTTTTTTTTCTTTTTTTACATTTTTTTGTTTTAAAAAATATGGAATGCTTCACGAATTTGCGTGTCATCCGTGCACGGGGGCCATGCTAATCTTCTCTGTCTTGTTCCAATTTTAGTATATGTGCTGCTGAAGCGAGCACTAGTCTTTTAAACTGCTGTCACCATATATCAACTATAGCCTTAAGTAACCATGGGCTTATATACTTATGACCTTATAACCCAAGAAAAATTCTGTTAGAAAATCCCAGGAAGGGGATCTGATAGGTCAAATTTGGGCTATGTATCACCTTTGCACAAATCACTGAGGTCAAGGCAGATGGGGGTATTATGCTTGAAACAAGCTGGGTTGGGAACTTTACCATCAGGGAATTGGGATACTGTTATTGGCAAGTCCCTTCAAAATCACATGGTTGCAGTAGGAGAGAACCACTCCCCGCAAAGAAGAAAAGGTGCTGTTATGTTCAGACAAGATAATAAATAAATATTCATTGCATAGTGTGTGACATATGTTTCCAGTTTTCTTCTAATTTCCATCTTGCCTCTCTTAGTAAAAGAATTTCTAATTTCAACTTGGCAAATGGCCACCCAGAATAAATAATACTTTAAATAAATAATAAATACTTTAAATAAATAATAAACACTTTAAATACTTTAAAATAATAAATGCTTTAAATAAATAACACTCAGCCTCCTTTGCAGCTGAGTGTGGTCATGTGACCAAGTTCTGGCCAATGGATGTAAACAAAATGTTGTATGCACCTTCCAGGAAGTGTTCTTAAACTGAAGGGACGTGGACTTTCTCATTCCTTCCTGCTCCCTTTAGAAAACACTGGAAGACCTGTTTCTCCATAAAATTCTACGAATCTCCAAGAAATGGTTTTTCTTTTCTTTCTTTTTTTTTTTTTTTTTTTTTTTTACAGTGTCTCACTATATCGCCAGGCTGGTGTGCAGTGGTGCCATCTCGGCTCACTGCAACCTCTGACTTCCTGGTTCAAGGGATTCTCCTGCTTCAACCTCCCGAGTAGCTGGGACTACAGGCGTGCACTACCACACCCAGCTAATTTTTGTATTTTTAGTAGGGGCGGGGTTTCACCGTGTTGGCCAGGATAGTCTGATCTCCTGACCTCGTGATCCACCCGCCTCAGCCTCCCAAAGTGCTGGGATTACAGGTGTGAGCCACCGCGCCCAGCGGAATGCTTGTATTTTCTAAAATCCATATTGGTAGTCACTGGTCCTGCTTGCCAAGTGCCCTCACTCAAGGCCATTCATGCTCCAGAGCTCTGCAGATCCTTCTTGCAACCCGATAAACAGACTCTCACACCTTTGCATTCCTATCGTTTGTCTCAAGTATGAACACAAGCATCTGACCACATCTCCGTTTTGTGTAATTCATGTTGGGGCTTATTTCCCTGCCACAACAATTGGTCTAGGGCTAGAAAACTGACCCAAGGCCGGGCATGGTGGCTCACACCTGTAATCCAAGCACTTTGGAGGCCAAGGTGGACGGATCACTTGAGGTCGGGAGTTCAAGACCAGCCTGACCAACATGGTGAAACCCCGTCTTTATAAAATAATAATAATAATAATAAAGAAAACTGACCCAAACAAAATATTTCACTATTCCCTATATTAGACATAATATATTGGGCTGAGGATGGGTACCTGATCCAACATGGTATGATCGGAGCCTTTCCACCAGATTTTTTAAGTTGGAGGAGAAAGGCAGTCTCAGGTCCTCTCTGATGGTGAGTGCTATGAGATGTGACGCTCTGGAGTTGATATTACCTCTTGTGTGGAAGAAGTCAGTCTGTAGTGGGACAGAAAAATGCTCGCATGCAGAAAGAAATGGTAATAGAAGCTGCAGAGAATTCTGGAAACATTTCAGCCCTGGGTTTCAGTCTTTCCTGAGGTCTTTTTTTTTTTTGGAAATGGAGTTTCACTCTTGTTGTTCAGGCTGGAGTGCAATGGCACGATCTAGGCTCCCTGCAGCCTATGTCTCCTGGGTTTGAGTGATTCTCCTGCCTCAGCTTCTCAAGTAGCTGGGATTACAGGCATGTGACACCATACCCAGCTAACTTTTTTTTTTTTTTGAGATGAAGTCTCACTCTTGTCACCTAGGCTGGAGTGCAATGGCATGATCTTGGCTCACTGCAACCTCCACCTCCCAGTTTCAAGTTATTCTCCTGGCTCAGTCTCCCAAGTAGCTGGGATTACAGGCGCCTAACACCACGCCCGGGTAATTTTTGTATTTTTAGTAGAGATGGTTTCACCATGTTGGCTAGGCTGGTCTCGAACTCCTGACCTCAGGTGATCTGCCCACCTCGGCCTCCCAAAGTGCTGGGATTACAGATATGAGCATCCATGCCTGGCCCCTGAAGCCTATCTTATACTTTATCTTCTCCAATTCAGTTCACATAGGTTTTGGTGGTGTTTTTTTTTTTGTTGTTGTTGTTGTTTTGTTTTGCTTTTGTTTTTGAGACAGTCTCACTCTGTCACCCAGGCTGGAGTGCAGTGGCGTGATCTCAGCTCACTGCAACCTCTGCCTCCTGGGTTCAAGTGATTTTTCTCACCCAGCCTTCTGAATAGCTGAGATTTTAGACATGCACCACCATACCATGCTAATTTTTGTATTTTTTTTATATGTAATGCTTCACTAATTTGTGTGCCATCCTTGCTCAGGGGCCATGCTAATCTTCTCTGTATCGTTCCAATTTTAGTATATGTGCTGCCAAAGCAAGCACCTAATTTTTGTATTTTTAGTAGAGATGGTGTTTAACCATGTTGGCCAGGCTGGTCTTGAACTCCTGACCTCAGGTGATCCACCCACCTTGGCCTCCCAAAGTGCTGGGATTATAGGTGTGAGCCACCGTGCTGGCTGATTGTTGTGTTTCCTAAAACCTCACTGAAGACTTTTAAAGGAAGCGTTGTCGAGAGGATCGAGTGAGAAACCATCCATTCTTTAGCTTTCCGTGTGCTACACATATAGTACATTCTAAAATGCTAGCTGCTATGAGTTCTATTTATTGAAGCATTTGTTCTCCAATATCTGTATTTATAGCTTTACAATTCTTGTCATATATCTTAGGCTAAACTCCTAAAATGTTAATTTCTCCAGTTTTTGAGAAGGACACTAAAAATAGCATGCATATCAATATCTTTAACCCAATTTAACATTCTTCATCAAGCCATCTGTTCCTAGGCTTTATCACCTCCTACTCAAATCCCTTATCCTCTTTATTGTTCTCTTCCTAGTTAAGCTAATGTCCCCTCATAAGCCTGTGAGATCCCTTATTCCCGAGTGCAGAGGCAATAATCAGGAACAAGCTCCTGCTAGAAAAACTGTTACCTTGACATTATTATTTGCCCTGGTCTCATTGTTAACAAAAATGAAAATGGCTTGCACCCAGGAGGCAGAGGTTGCAGTGAGCCGAGATCGCGCCACTGCGCTCCACCCTGGCGCCTGGCGCCTGGCAACAAAGTGAGACTCTGTCTCAAAAAAAAAAAAAAAAAAAAAGAGAGAGAGAAAATGGCTTTATTGGAAAGGACTTAAGAGTTGGTGACCTAAAGCAGATCACGGGCTCTTAGAAAAGCTAAGCAGGAACGAGACTTAACTTGTGGAATGGAATACTTGTTCCACGCAGATAAGTGCTTGGAAAGTGTTTTTGCTAATACGCTAAGTAGTGGCACTCTATTGAGAAGTAATTGTCTCTCATATCCCTAGCACTGGCCGCTGTCGATGTGTCAAAATGAGGAAGGAAACAGTACTGCTGCTAATTAAAGTGCTCTTTCAATTGTGTCATCCTCATTAACGTGTGTAGGAGGAAGCTGGAATACCTTTAAACCTTTTAAATTGACAAATAATGATTGTATACATTTATGAGGGTAAAATGTGATGTTTTTATATATGTATGCATTGTAGAAAGATTAAATCAAGCTAACTAACATATCCATCACCTAGCCTACTTTGTGTAGCAAGAACCTTTGAAATCTACTCTTTTAGCAATTTTGAGATACATAATACCTTATTATTAACTGTGGTCACCATGCTGCACGGCAGATCTCTCAAACCTACTCTTTTTGTGTGACTGAAACTTTGTATCCTTCTAACAACATCTCCGCTTTCTCTATGCTTGCACCACATCCTCTGGTAACCACCATTCTACTCTGTGTCTATGAATTCAACTTTTTTAGATTCGACACATAAGTGAGATATTATCTGTCTTTCTGTACCTGACTTACTTCACTTAGCCTATGTCCTTCAGGTTCATCCATGTTGTAAACAAGATTTCCTTCCTCTTCAAGGTTCTCTGGTATTCCACTGTGTATACATGCCACATTTTCTGTATTTAGACACTGATGGACATTTAGGTTATTCTTATATTTTGCCTATCGTGAATAATGCTGCAATAAACATGGGAGTGCGTATATCTCTTTGATGCACTCATTTTGATTTCTTTTTTATATAGAGATGGGGTGTCACCACGTTGGCCAGGCTGGTCTCGAACTCCTGACCTCAGGTGATCCACCCATCTCGGCCTCCCAAAGTGCTGGGATTACAGGCCTGAGCCACCATGCCCAGCCCATTTTGATTTCTTTGGATATATACCCAGAAGTTGAATTGCTGGATTTTATGGTAATTTTATATTTAATTTTTGAGGCACCTCCACATTGTTTTTCAAAATGGTTGTACAAATTTACATTCCCACCAACAGTGGGTTGGGTTCCCTTTTCTTTCTTTCTTTTTTTTTTTTTTTGAGACGGAGTCTCGCTCTGTCGCCAGCCTGGAGTGCAGTGGCGCAATCTCGGCTCACTGCAACCTCCGCCTCCTGGGTTCAAGCAATTCTCCTGCCTCAGCCTCCGGAGTAGTTGGGACTACAAGCGTGTGCCACCACGCGCAGCTAATTTTTGTATTTTTTCGTAGAGATAGGATTTCACCATGTTGGCCAGGATGGTCTCGATCTCTTGACCTCGTGATCTGCCCGCCTCGGCCTCCCAAAGTGCTGGGATTACAGGCGTGAGCCACCACGCCTGGCCGGGTTCCCTTTTGTCCACATTCTTGGAAACACCTTTCATCGTTTTGATAAAAACCATTCTCTGTAGTCCAGTGACTAAGACTCACCTTTGTGCATTTGACGTCAGTACTTCTTATGTCTGCTTTCAGAACATATACCAGGTGAGAGGGATTTCTCTGTCTTTTCTAGTACCCATTTCCCCACTGCCAGCGATCATTTAATTGTGATAAACCTCTTGCTACCATGGTGACAAACACTACGACCTTACTGCTTGCTAATGCTGTTTGTTGCTGTGGTTGCTGAGTAAAGAGACTCCTTGGGCTCTTTAGTAAATAGGGCACTTTGAGATGTTTCTTTTTTCTCTTGGGTTCTTAAATACATACCATTGGATATAAGATAAATCTGGTAGGATACTAAAGTGCTGAATCAAACTGAGAGTAAATGGAGAGTGACTCTTAACTGATCTACCCAGGTAGACTTCCATCTGTAGAAACAGCTTGCAGAAGCCTGTTTTAGAGACACAGTGATAAGATGTCATTACATGGCCTGTGGTGTCTCTTTATGCCCACAAGTCTCCTGTCTGCATTTCCGGTGGGATCCCAGGTGAGGCACTGTTGCTAGGCTGGGAAACACACTCTGAAACCATGACGTGTGTGCTGTGCACATGCGATCACGTGTGGATGTGGCTCTTTTCAACAATCAGAGTTACCAAGGGCTGGAGTTGCTCTCTCAGCCGGATCAGCTGCCAGAGACCTTGAGCACGAAATTTTACAGTATTTGTCACAGGTGAAGACTATGGAACTAACGCTGACCTATTACTTCCACTATAAGTTCAGACTCAAGCTGGGAAGCAGAAAGAATGATTAAGGAGAGAGAGAGAGAGAGAGAGAGAGAGAGAGAGTTTAGATTATTCTTCATTTTGGAATAAGTAGCTGTTTCCTAAATGACTGGATTAGATGTTGTTTTGGTGGCAAGAGAAAGTCTGGAGTAACCACTGCATATGTAATGTTAGTGAATTTTAACTGTTAACATTAACATCTTTTCTCTCTCTTCTACCTCTCTTTAGGAAAACTGCTAAATTTGCTGGTGATATGCACATTTTAATGAATCTTATATATGCTTCATAAATCTTGTTGACTACTTAGTAAACCCCTTTTTTCATGCAATAAATATTCACTGAGCACTAGAACTTGGATTCCATTGAGCTGGTGCTGTCGTGTCTTCTCTCATTAAACCGACCTGGGCTTAGCTCAGGTTTGCTCATCCCATAACCGGGAGTTCTGGGGCTCCACCTGTTACGCTCTGTAGCACTAGTTCCTTTCACCTCACACCTGCTTCAACTATTGGACTTGGGTTTACTGAGTTCCTGATCTGTGACTTCATCTCCTATTTCTGGCTGTGAATTTGACCCTTGAACTTGGGAAAATGACAAGATCTCGTTTCTCCAGATTAATATTAACCTTTGCCACACCTTCCCAAATATAGTTTTACCTTCACCCCGTGGCTTTGTTTCCTCCCAGCTGCTGTGCATGAAAACCTGACTCTAGTCCTCCCAACCTCTAGGACCCTGCCCAGACCTGGTCTGCCTTCTTCCTCCCACCACTGGAAAAAAACAGACATGAAAAGCCTTAACAACATACTGTCTGACATAGCAAAGTGGAACACGTTGCCTACTAAAAGTATATGATCCGAAGGGGAAAAATCTGAATCATTTTAAAAACAATCGTTAGGCGGGGTGGGGAGGGTGGGGAGGGATAACATGCGGAGAAATGCCAGATATAGTATGCACCTAAAGTAAAATAAATTAATTAAAAAAAAATTGTTAGGGATGTGTGTGTCATGTGTGCATGTTTTGAGAGAAAGAAATATAAAACGGCTAATTCATTTACTATTTAAACAAATTCAAACAGACAAAATTTAAAACTATGTACTCAGAAAATAAATTACTTTTGTTTTATTAGAAGTCTGGCCAGGCCGGGCGCAGTGGCTCACGCCTGTAATCCCAGCACTTTGCGAGGCCGAGGCGGGCGGATCACGAGGTCTAGAAATCGAGACCATCCTGGCCAACATGGTGAAACCCCGTCTCTACCAAAAATACAAAAATTAGCTGGGCGTGGTGGCGCGCGTCTGTGGTCCCAGCTACTCGGGAGGCTGAGGCAGGAGAATCGCTTGAACCCGGGAGGCGGAGGTTGCAGTGAGCCGAGATTGCGCCACTGCACTCCAGCCCGGCGCCTGGCGACGGAACAAGGCTCTGTCTCAAAAAAAAAAAAAAAAAAAAGAAAAGAAAAGAAAAGAAAAGAAAAGAAAAGAAAAAAAAGGAAGTCTGGCCAATAGAAGTAAGGGGATGGAGGCTGAACCAACCAGAGAAGAGGCGGGAGGTGCTGCCCCAGCAGAGATCAGAACACGCCCGACCCACCATTCCCTTCTATTAGGAGGCAGCATGAAGAATTCTTTCCTTGCTATATGAATGACATCACCTCACTTAAAAGTAGGCAGCTACAGTTGGGGTTGATTTTGTTGTTTTGTTTTTGAGACAGGGTTTCACTCCGTCACCCAGGTTGGAATGCAGTGACACGATCTCAGCTCACTGCAGCCTCAAACTCCCTGGCTCAATTGATTCTTTTGCCCCAGCCTCCTGAGTAGCCAAGACTACCGGCACACACCATGATATTTGGCTAATTTTAAAATTTTTTGTAGAGACAGGGTCTCACTATGTTGCCCAGACTGGTCTTGAACTCCTAGGCTCAAGCAATCCTCCTGCCTCGGTTTCCCAAAGTGTTGGGATTATAGGCGTGAGCCACTGCACCCAGCCTGATTGGGTTCTAAATAACAGGATTTTCTCTCTCAGTTACACAATGATCCCAGAGCAATCTATGAGCTCTCTGAAATCATTTAGTCCCCTGGGGATGGATCGTGCTAACCACATGAATAGTGATAATAAAGATAATAATATTTACTATTATTTTTATTATTGGCAGTAGATAAATTTCTCTTTAAGGATGATTGGGCTGGGTGCAGTGCTTTGGGAGGCCAAGGCAGTAAGGAATTTGACGCCAACCTGGCCAACATGGTGAAATCCTCTTTCTACTGAAAATACAAAAATTAGCCAGGCATGGTGGCGCATGCCTGTAATTCCAGCTACTCAGTAGGCTGAAGCAGGAGAATCACTTGAACCTGAAAGGTGGAGGTTGCGGTGAGCCGAGATTGTGCCGCTGCACTCCAGCACTCCAGCCTGGGCAACAGAGCGAGACCCTGTCTCCAAAAAAAGGATAATTGGAGGCTTTTGAGCTGGGAAATGATGTGACCAGATCTTAGTTTCAGGCAGGGTGTGAAGAGTAGATGGGAGAAAAGAGACGTTAAAGGCAAGAGAGAGTTGTGGAGTTATTTTACAATAGTTTAGGTCAGAGGTAATGAGCTAGGGGATTGTGGCAATGAGAATTGAGAGAGGAATAGATATAATAATTCAATGTAGAGGTACAGACAATGGATCCAGACCTGAAAACAAAAATGCTAACCTAGATTCTGAGCAGAGACACGAGTAACAACTGTGTCCACAGTGTAACCTAATTATTATAGATGTGTGTAGGTCTAGTATTGGGGTATTCTATAGGAATAGGCCAGAGCAACATCAACTCACTAGGCTGTGCTTTAAGGGTAGTCACCATACTCTCTTGCTGAGTGTTAGAAGCTGTTTGCCGCATAAAGGTGTGCAGAGACTATTCATATAGAGAAAGAGGGGAGGAGGAGACCAAGACCAAAAGGAAAGTCTCGTAGGAAGCAGGAAATCAAGAACAGAATATGCTGTGGGGGCAGTAAGACTCAGCCGTTTCAGTTCCTTTCAGGGATGCATGTTTGCAGTCAAAGGCTGCCTTGTCCTTTACACCTTTTGTCTTTTTTTCCTGAATAAGATGAAAGTATGTGTCAAGCAGAGAAGGATCTGGACTTCTTTTTTTTTTTTTTTTTTTTAAAGAGACAGGGTCTCACTATGTTGCCCAGGCTGGAGTGCAGTGGCTATTCACAGGCGCGATTCCACTACTGATCAGCACAGGAGTTTTGACCTGCTCCGTTTCCGACCTGGGCCAGTTCACCCCTCCTTAGGCAACCTGGTGGTCCCCTGCTCCCGGGAGGTCACCATATTGATGCCGCACTTAGTGCGGACACCCGATTGGCATAACGCACTACAGCCCAGAACTCCTAGACTCAAGAGATCCTCCAGCCTCAGCCTCCCGAGTAGCTGGGACTACAGGCACGTGCCCCCACGCCAGGCAATCTGGACTTCTAACTCCTAGTCTTGCTTATGAAAACTTCTTAAGGGCAATGATTGCATCTTTGCATGCTTTCCACATAGTGGGTGCTAACATAAATCAATAGAATTCATGTAATTGTCATTAATTCCCATTTTGTTGAGTATTTTTTGCTCATGTAGAGGGTCTAGATAAGGAGGCAAGCAGGATGATGCTAGATGCAGCATCATTTGCCGGCCAGTAAGAGGAAAGCTGCCACTTGTGTGTGATTTGCAGCCCTGGGAAGGAGTGGAAGGGCACTGCCTGGGGGCAGCTAGCCTGGTTAAAAGGTGTTGCAGATCCAGCATCCTTGATCAGTACTTGGAACCTCTTTCTACCAGTTTTCATTATCTGGCCCCTCAGTTTCCCTTCCACTTTCCTACTATAGGTAGTATTTTCTTTTTAAATGTGCCTCAGTTCTTACATTTTTCCCTTGGGTGCTTCTAGAGTACTTTACTCGTATCCATGGACCCTTTCCTACTTTTCAGTCTTGTTTCACTAATTTCTTTGGACCTCATGATTTAATCTCTTTTTAACCTAGGAAGGTTACTTATGTAATGGTGACATTTTTCAATTCTAATTTTTTTAACTGAAAAAAATGACTTTTTCCAACTGAAAAAAATTGATGTCTCTATGAATTACTGCTATGATCTGCAGGTTTGTCCACAGACCATAAGCAACATGGGAATAGTCACAATGCTGATCAGTTCAGTAATATGGTGACAGAGGGCACATCAGTGAGAGATTCTAGTAGATACCAATTAGATACAGTCCTCAGCCCCAAAGCTCCCTGATGCAGAAAAAAAGCATGTCTTTATAATTTAGGAAACGTTAGGTGTCAACCTGGGCCATTAGTCACAGAGAAAGAAGGGGAGTTAATGAGAGTGTCAAGTAAATGCCCCAAAGCAATAACCAGAGCCTGTAGTCCCAATCTTCTATCCCGTGAATGCTCTGTCAGTTTCCAGTAGTCTGAGCTTGGCCTCCCTCCCAGTGCTGACCTAGTCAGAGGGCAGAGTGACAGTCATTCCATTCCCAGGCCTCTCCTCATTGCCTCAGATCAAGTGTTGGTAGTCTTAAGTACATGCTTCCTCCAAGTCTGGGGTGTGTCACCTGTGAGGTGGAGATGAAACTGACCCACCTGACCTGACCTGCATTCCAATCAGCACTTGCTCTCCTTACAGCCTAAGGAACTGGCTTCTTTTCTTTCCCTACCTGTTGCTAGATGTGTAATGGCCTTAGAAGCTCATTCTTACATCCTCAGGGGATTTGTCAGGACCAGACTAGAAACACACCCAATCTTGCCAAGGGCCCTATTTTAGTGTCTTTTTTTTTTTTTTTAAAGATGGGGTTTCACCATGATGGCCAGGCTGGTCTTGAACTCCTGACCTCAGGTGATCCACCCACCTCGGCCTCCCAAAGTGTTAGGATTACAGGCGTGAGCCACCGCGCCCAGCCCTTTTTTAGTGTCTTAACCCAGCTCTCCTGGGAACTGTTACTTGCAATAATTGGGAGCTGTTAAATCTTATTTACCATAAAGTACCTCCAGTGATTTTAGGGCCTGGAGGCAGGGATTTTCTTTTTAGGAGGTTTCCTAATGCCTAATCCTAGGAATACTTTAGGAAGTGCAGGAAGGTGAGATGGTGTCACTAAACTCCTCTCTTTTGACATTTTTATGATTGTTAAGTTTTTTTCATTAATTGATTAAGTAGTTCGCTTATGAGCAAATACTTGTGAAGGTTAATAATTCAAGGCAATTCCTAAATTCCAATTAATTGATAAAGACATTTATGGGTTAGGATTTAACATGAAGTCTTTAAAAGGAGGTGATACAGATTGGGCCTTGAACTCTCTCCAGGGAGAAAACTTAGAGACGTGGGAGACAGTTGGGTGGTGATGTGGTGGTTTGCCAGGGTTAACTCAAGCTTTCTCTTACTGACTCGCTAGAGCCTACTGCACATTTCCCAGCTCCTTGTTCAGCAACATCACATTGGTAGCAAGAAACTATCAGTGGTAGAAATATTTGCACCATGAAATTAGTAAATGCTACCAATCAGGGCTTTTTCACCCCAGAGAACTGGTTGTTAATATTTACCAGCACACCACTGGTGGTCAAGGAAGTAGAACACTAATGTAGACATGGAAATTTAGATGTGAAGTTAGGACCAGGCTGGGCTCCCTCTTACAAAGGAGATTAAGGAATTTTCACTTTATCCTGTAGGCATTGAGGTGTTGTTGATGACATTTTATTAGTAGAGATTATTTTGGTTACAAGTAATAGAAAAACTAAATTTGAAATGACTAAAAAAATAAGGAAGATGCACTTATCTCATATAACAAGAATTTCAAGTTGGACTACGCTGGCATTAGTTAATTTAGCAGGTCACCAAAGACCCAGATTCTTTTAATATTTTTGCTTTGTCATCCTTAGTATCTCCGTCTGGCCTCTGACCAGCACGACATTTCCAATGCCAACAACAACTTTCAGCAGCAGAAGAAAATAGTTTATTCTTTTTGTCTATTTGTAAGAGCAAAGAAGTTTTTCCCAAAAGGCTCCAGCAGATTTTCTCACATCTCACCTTGGTCAGAACTCTATCACATGCCTAGACCAAGCACTGGCAAGAGGAATGGAGCCCCATGATCCATTAGTGTTTCACCCATGTTCCTCCCACTCAGCCCCTACCCCCTCTAGTGAGGTCAGTCTACCCTGAAGCTGTGTAGAGCAGGATGGCTACCTGAACCTAATCAAGGTTCTATTGGCAAGGAGGAAGAAGGAGGATGGACATTGGTTAAGCAACCAACATGTTTGCTAGAGTTTTTGAAAAGAGAGAAAACATCCATGAAATAATTTAGGAAGTGGCCAGGTGTGGTGGCTCACGCCTGTAATCTCAGCACTTTGGGATGCCGAGGAGGGTGGATCACTTGAGGTCAGGAGTTTGAGACCAGCCTGGCCAACATCTCTACTAAAAATACACAAATTAACCATGTATGGTGGCACGTACCTGTAACCCCACCTACTCAGGAGGCTAAGGCACGAGAGTTGCTTTAACCCGGGAGGTGGAGGTTGCAGTGAGCCGAGTTTGCACCACTGTATTCCAGCCTGGGTGACAGAGCCAGACTCCATCTCAAAAAAAAAAAAAAAAAAAAAAATAATAATAATAATCTTAGCAATGGTATGCAAACAGATAAATGACTTGGGAACAGGGAGGCTCAGCTATACTATTACAAGAGGCTAAATATGAAATGATAATCTACCAAAGCAGTGCTTTCAACTACCAATTGGCTGACCATTCATTCATTCATTCACTTAATAGATATTGAATGAATGACTGCCATGGGTCAGATACTATGCTAGGTACTATAGGTAAAATGGTAAACTTAGCTAATGGAGCTTCAGAATCTAATGGGTGAAGCAAATAACAATCAAATAATCCACAAGTAAATGTAAATGTAAGTGTTTAAGCTGGTTAAATATTATCAAGAAATCCTGGATTTTTAAAAACTGAGGTAAAATTAACATACAGTGATACAATTTGATGTCTGTGTGTAACAGCCATCCTTATCAAGATATAGAACATTCTCATCACCTCAGAAAGTTCCCTCATGTCCTTTTCTATTTGATCATCACCTCCCCCTAATTAACTGCAGTTCTGATTTTTATCTTCAAGATTACCTTTGCCCCTTCTTTAATTTCACACAAATGGCTTATTTTGCACCACAAATGAGTCCGAGACTAGTTCATATTGTTGTGTTTAACGGTCATTTATCTTTTAAAATCGTATTCCATTGTAGGAACAATACAAGTAACAAATTTTCTGTTGATGAATGTTTGAAATGTTTCTAGTTTGGAGCTTTTATGAATAAAGCTATAGTGAATATTCACATATAAGTTTTTTGTGAACACATATATTTCATTTCTGTTGGGTAAATTCCTAGGGAGTGGAATTACTAGGTGTTTAATCTTATGAAACCTCCCCATCCCCCAGGATTCTTTCTTTCTTTCTTTCTTTTTTAGATATATCATGCTCTGTCACCCAGGCTGGAGTGCAGTGGTGCAATCCTGGCTCCCTGAGCCTCCATCTCCCAGGCCCAAGTGATCCTCCAACATCAGCCTCCCTACTATCTGGGACCACAGGCGTGGACCACTATGCTTGACTAATGTCTTTTTTTTTTTGTAGAAATGGGGTCTCCCTATGTTACTCAGGCTGGTCTCAAACTTCTGAGCTCAAGCCATTTTCTTGCCTTGGCCTCCCGAAGTGCTGGGATTTCAGGCAGGAGCTGCCATGCCTGGCTGAGCCCCATATATGTGTGTGTGTGTGTGTGTGTGTGTGTGTGTGTGTGTGTGTATATATATATTTTTTTTTTTCTTTTTAAATATAGATTCATGGTCTTTAGTCCCAAGAATTTTGAGTCAGTCTGAGGTTTCTATGCATGTATAGTACGTAGTTTTTTAAAACTCCCCAGAACCAACGGTCTAAATTATATTGGTGGCAGTGGAAAGGAAGCTATTTTAGTTTGGTTTTCTTTTCCACCACAAAAGCAAATAAATGTAAATAATTCTTTTTCCCCGCCTAGCTACAAGCTTTCTCTGAATATTCTCCCCAACTCTAGCCATTAGCCCCGGTATTGAAATAGTCTCTCTTTTTAGTTTCTCTGGTGAAATGCAAAGCTCTGGTTTTTCTGCTCTTGCTTAAAGTGATGTAAAAGCTCAGGGAGCTCCTTGAAGCAGCCCTTAGAACAAATAAACAAAAACAGATCTTTAGAGTGGAAAAGAACTTTGGACAGAATAGCAGTTGAGGGTGTGCGGCCCTGTGTATACTGGTAGGATTTTCTCTGCTGCTTTTACCTTTTTTCCCTTACTATTCTACCTGGCAGCAAAATAGAGTCAACTGTGTTCTGGCTGCTGCCGACGTCTATGTCGGACAGCTGCCTCTGAGCATCCAACCTAGTGCCAGCCTAAAGGGCTGCATATCACTAGAGAAGAAGCCTCTAGTTTCTAGGCAGAGAAACTGACACATAGGAATGAGAAGGGAGTCACTTAATGGGTTAGAGGCTGGCTGAGCCGGGACCAGAACACAGGTGGCCTGGCTTCCAGCCCAGCTGACCACACTGCTGCCCACACAGCCCGGGCTGACCAAAGACAAGCAGCCCATTGAGCAACTGCATAAACAACAATGAATGATGGATGGTCAGAGCAAGAAACAGGCACAAAGCAACTGCGACCCCATCACTTCCTGGCCCCTAAATTTCCAGGCAAGCCTATAAAGTGTGGTCACTTGAATGGCTTTGACCAGCAACTTGGCCCAGCTTTCAAATCTGGAGACTTTTTATGGTCACTGCCAAAAGAAAAAGTCTGTCTTAGATTGAGAGTAGAGAGTTTTAATAAGCCTGTGGCAGTGGCGTTAAGACTAGAAAGACATACTTCTAAGGGTATACCTGGTTCTGGATGGCTGTGGTGAAACAAGGCCACTTTCAGATTGTGAGGCTCCTCTTCTACAGATCTGTGCTCCCACCTCAGATTTATCTAGCAAAGGGTAGGTGTGATCAGTGATTGCTGTCACAATCATTCCAGAATGATTATGTAGAGTTACTAGAATTTCAGTCTTTTCATTCTATTTTCATGCCTCTCACCTTTCTAGAACTACACCCCTTTCAGCTCCTTCCCAACAGCTGTAGCCAACTGATTCTACCCAGAGTCTTAAGAGTCCACCCTGTACCCCTCCAGTTCAGTTCAGTTCAGTTAGAGTCAATTTAGGTGACCAAATCTCATCCTGCTCTCCTCCTCAAATCTGCCACTAAATGGCAGCTAAAATTTGTGGACCCTAAATGCTTGAAGCCCAGGCCAAACGACTTTACTTGTCAACCTGTATTGTAGGTCCTGGATATGCCCCCATGCAAGGCACTCGGACCTGTCTGGCCGTAGTATGTATGGACACCCTTGGGCCCAGCCCCAAATTTTCAATTCCAAACCCAGGTGTATCCCTAAGAGATACAGCTGTTTAGGAAATTTCCTGTTTCAGGTGTTAGTTTCCTATTCTGAGCTAGACAATTCTAAAATGTGTATACCTCATGCCTCCCCTTTAGAAACTGAGGAAGAAGTGAGGGGAAAGAAAAGTTGACTAGAATATTTATTTTTACATAGGAATAATGGGCCCAATTAGACAATAAACATTATTTTGAATATGCAGACCAGGTGCTACAATGTTAGGACTCTGAATTAAAATTTCAGATGTCTTTGGCATCGTTTTGTGTTGGTCATAAAGAGGTATTTATTAAATGGCATTTCTTTCTAGAAACAGTCCAACCAGGCCTAATATTTACTCATTCATTTAACAAATAGAGAAGGTCTACTACGTGGCAGGGATGGCTTATTATGTTCTCATAGCCACAGCTCATTGTCACTTACATAGGACACGTACAAGTTCTGCTACATCTCATGTCGTTTTATGTATTTTACCAAATTGTAAAACCTTTGATGTCTGGGACTCTGCTTGTTAATTTTTGCATCTCCGTATATCACTGCGCACAATGATCCACACCACAGGGATACACTACATCTTTGAATGATGCCACAATGTTTTAAAAGACATTACAAAGACACTATGTAACTTTTTTTTTTTTTTTTAACCGTGTTAGCAAGTCTAAAGCAAATGCGTCAACAGGGGATCATTATTATGCAAGTAAATAAATATTAAGTGTTTGCAGAGAAGGGTATTTCACTTCAAGAGTGAAGGAACAAGAGAAATACATAACTGGGTGGAGACTGGTCCGGAAGAAGCAAATTTTCCTCCAGTCACTCCAGAATGATTGTGTAGAGTTACTCGAATTTCAGTCTTTTCATTCTGAAGTATGTTCATCGCTCTCACCTTTCGCCAACTACTCCACCCCTTTGAGCTGCTTCCCAACGGCTGTAGCCAACTGATTCTACTCCAGAGTTCTAAGAGTCCACCTCGTACCCCTTCAGCTCCGGTTCAAGAATGCTCCAGACCAGGAGCTTTAGGAACGCGGGTCAGGAAAACAAGGGGTCACGCGCGGGGCAAGCGCCAAACTGGCCGCAGCCCGGGGAGCGGCACTAAAGGCGGGGCTGCGACGGGGCGGGGCGGGGCGGGAGGAGGCCCGGGGGCGGCCTGGGTGTCACCACCAACCCTCTCCGGCCGGAAACTGGCGCTTGTTTCCGGCCGGACAGCCGAAAGCCACCGATCCTGAACCAGCCGCCAGAGCCGGAGTGGCGACCGGGTGTGGAGCGGGCAAAAAGCCACTGGGGGAGGCCAGTCCCGATCAGTCCCTTCTGGCTCCAGCTCCAGATCCTGTGCGGAGCAACAGCCGCGGTCGCAGTCTCCACCACCGCCTCCGCCTCCATCGCCGTCGGGGGAGGGGCCGGCCGGACCCCGGGGTCACTGCCGAGGAATGAGGAGAGGCGGCCGGGCCCCGCGCTCCGCCCCGGCCTAGGGCCTTGCCCCGGGAGCCGCGAGGGTAACGGAGCCCCCCGCCCTGACACCGTCCCGCGTCTGCTCCCGCCCCTCCCGGCTTCTCAGACTCCCAAACTCTGCTCCTCTGATCGCCACTGCCCCCTTTCTCCTTTCTGAATCGATTTCAGCCGAAGCCGTCTCCCCTCGGCACTCCCTTCTCGCCCTGACTGCTCCTAGCTTCGTCCCAACCTTTCCTCCTCTTCCTCCTCCCCTTCACCTGCGTCCTGCGTTCCCACCCCGCGCTCTCCAGCTCCCGGGCTCCCTCCCTGAGCTGTGCTGGGCAGTTTGGACGGTTCCCCCTTGTCAGCTAGACTTTCGGGAGGGATGGTGGAGTTTTAAGGTGATTAAGATGCAGCTTACTACCCCTACAGTAGGATAAAGTTCACTTAAAATCTCCATATAAAACTAAAAGGAAAAGGAAACAGGCTTCTTCTCCCTATGGATAGCCAGACTGAGGTGCCTACGGTAATGGAGGAAAGGCGAGAAAAAGGTGTGTGTGTGTTTGTGTGTGAGAGAGTGAGAGACGGAGGCTGACGGATTCTAGGGCAGTCTTAAGAACTTTAGAAAAAAGAAAAGTTGCCATGAGCCGATGGAAACTTTAGAAGCTGATGATGAGTAAGCCGGGGGCTGCGTGATCTCACTCTTCTCATAATTACTAGGTTAACGGTGTGGCTCCGGTCGGGATGGAATGGGATTTGTTTACTGGGCCGGCGTATTTTTAGCTTGTCGGCTGACAGGACCAGCGCTGAGTCTCTCTCTCTCTCTCTCCCTCCTCGTGGTAGTCTTTCTGTCTAACCTAGGTGGCTTCTCTGGGTGCAATACCGACGTAAAAATTTGAAAGTAGAAAGAAGCTGACTGGTGGAATTTTGTGGAAGAGGTTCCCCACAGACTTTTCAGGCAGCTTTTCATGAATGCAAAGTCAAGAATTAGCAGTACGTTGACTTTTATTTTCCTTATCTTTTTATACGTCCTACGTAACGCTTTCCTTAGAAATTCACAGGCTGCTAATTTTTCAGTCCTTGGCCTCTAGTACTGTATATTTAGGAGATTTTCGAGGCGGCTGGATCCCTTTGTCTTTCAGAATCTAGTTCAAAGGTGGAAAAGAACAGAGTAGAGAAAGAGGTGGCGGTAAGACTGGTCCAAAAGAGTAGCTAACCCCTAAATATTTAAAGAATGGTTTCTATGCTATGTAACTTTTTTTTTCCCACTCCCTACCCGGTTTGTAACTTCCGAAAACATTTAGAACATTTTCTTCCTAGTAAATGAGCTTGCATTCCTGATGGGGAGAAGACTTCAGGGCGGAAGCTGGGTGGCTAGGGAGAATCAGAGGTAGTTAAACATTTGCTGTGCATAATTTACAAATGAATACATTATGCGCAAACAATGAAGAATTAATTATACTCTTTGTCTTCATTGTTTTTCAAGTAGTTCTTTTAAAGTTTAGTAACCAACCTGCTGTGCTAGTCTATCGATATTTTGAAGGCCGAACAAAACTGTAAAATAAATGAACTTGATGTTGCTCCACTGCAGGCTGAATACCCGACCGCTCTAATTTCCACTATTGACCCAGCTTGCCTCCGAGCACCTCCCTAACAAAGTGGTCAGTTACTATGTACTTAGAGATTGCAAACGAATGCAAATATTAGCTCATACTAGGAATAATTAAGAAGGTAAATATGCTGAAAACATATATTCCAAAACCAAAATAGGTTTTTTCGATTTTACCCCATTTTTTGTTATCAGCACCTTTCTGCCAATACTTATCCATTAACATGAATAATTTAGAATTGAACCGATATCTGCTTTGGACATTACACATTCAAGATGGAAAGAAAGATGGAAGGAAGATAGTTTCCCAACTAATTTTTTATTGTTGTTGCCTTATTTGACTTATTCGTTGCTTTTAGTACCAAAAGCTCCCTCAGAAAAAAATGTAAAAATTTGCCAATGCAAGAGCTAGCTATCGGATGAGTTGTATAAGACAGGATGAGCAATAATGAATGCTAATCGTTAGGTGGCCTTTAGTGGCCTTATGCTGTCAACAACTTGGAAAATTTCCCAAAGCTTTGTTTAATCTCTTTCTTTTGAGACTCTTATTTAAAAAAAAAAGATTTAATCTGGAGATTAAAATGTAATTTTTAAAAACCACATGTGCCTTCCCAGAATCTGCTATCAATAATTGTTTTGATCTATGTGAGTTGGTTGGTGCCAATATGAGTGATGATATCTGGGTAAATTCTATTTATATCTGCATCTAGCAACTCCCCAAAGTTGAACTGCGTACTTGATTCCAGGGCATGGGGATCGAAGGGGTTGAATAAGCCTGGGAGTGAGTGGAGAGGAGCCCGGTAGTCCATCAATGTTCCTAGTTCTCAGAAGGCTTCATTTGCAATTTTGAGATTCGGTGTATGTAACCAAGTGAACTACAATCGAATAATTCAGTTTTAAAAGTAAGTTTTCTGATTGTTATGAGGGCACTAAGTTCCACTTGTCAAAGTTTTGGAGCTCCTCAATATCTTAAGCATTTCGTAAGATACTGGCCATTATAGTGTATGTGTGTGTGTGTGTGTGTGTGTGTGTGTGTGTGTATGCGTGTGTGTATGCGTATGCGTATGCATGTATGAGTAGGCCTCTCCTTACCCTAAACACTCATCCCACCAAAGGGAAAAATCCCTAAACAGTGCTTTGATATGTGACCTCAGCAGTATCTTTCCTAGGGGAACTTAGGACCTGTGAAAGAGCAGACCATGGACACTTTTGTAGCCTCTGATAAATCCAGGTCATTAAAAATTTGTGTAAGTGGAAGATAGATGCAGGGCAGTTTTCACATGAATGCCTGAATTCAGTTGACTTTTTAATATAATAGAAGGGAGTTGTTTGTTTGTTTTTAAATAAGACATCCTTGCTGAGTATTGATTGAACACTTCTGTGGATAAAGCAGTCTCCATGCCCCAGTGACAGGCTTTAGAGAGGTACAAAAGATGTAAAGACGTGTGTCCTCGCTCTTGGGGTTGAGGGTGGAGGGGAAAGGTGGTATATAAATGGGAAGGCAGACTCTTATTGTAAGCTTTAACATTTAGGAAACATGGACAAAAGCAAATTTAATGTGCTGAGAAGTATGTAAGGGCTGAGAAGACTTTAAGTAATAAAGTAAGAATCAGTGAAATAAATTAGGAGGGATTTCTGAATCAGGAAATTTTGAAATGGACTTGGGAGGCTACGGATTAGTCATGAAGAGGTATGGGCTATTGAGTTAGATAGGCCGTCGTTCAAACCTTGGGTCTACTTTTTACCATGTGACCTTGGACAAGGTACTTCTCTTATCTGTAAAATGTGAGCATTCAAGTAAATGAAATAGTTATTGTGTTGGGAATAAAAGGAAAGAAAGGATCTTCCAAACAGAAAGTATAGAATGTACAGTGTGCAATGATGGTATGAATGACTAAGTTGTGTGTGGGGGGAATATATGAGAGTGACTGTAGAGAATGTGGGTTAATGTGGGTTGGGCAAGTCATGGGTAGAGCAGGCAAGAGGGTGGAGGGGACTCAGAAGCTAGACTCTGTTGGGTGTTGATAGAAGGGTCAATAGAGTCATTGTAGGTCCTTGAACAAAGGACGGATTTAATGAGAAATATCGAGCCCTGTGATTCAGGAACTCAGGGACCAGGAGTCAGGCAGGCACCCGTACATTGTGACTCTTCTTTTCTGTACCGTCCTGGCCTAAAGGTATATAGCCAGGAGACATAAGATTCCTTGCAGAAGGTTTTGTGTTTACATACCTTACTTTGCTGAGCCTGCTTGTGCCTGTCTCATAGTGCACCAACCTGTGGGGACGTCTCAGGACCGTGGCTGGGTTCTCCTCAAGAGCTTATAGTAAGGACAGCATTATGTTTCAAGTGCACGTAACTCTCAGTTACCTGTGCGAACGTAGGGAGCGCTGTTGTAAGTAATAGTAATTCAGAACTGAATAAAGACATTTCTTGGTTTGAAAAGACATTATTTTTAAACCAGATGTATTTTCATGTTTGGGGATCATACTGATATTGAAACAAACTTGCATTTCTAAGCTTGTATGACCTGATGGTGGGGAGAGTACACTGATGATGAAGAACAGTCAATCTTGTATTAAAGATTTGGCCTCAGAAATCCATAAAATGAATAATCCATTTGTGGATAATTAAGACTAGACTACAGTGAATATGTTGATAGACCAATTTCTTTTCAAAATCTGTATGGATCCGTCTGGGCATGGTGGCTCATGCCTGTAATCCCAGCACTTTGGGAGGCTTAGGTGGGCGGATCACCTGAGGTCAGGAGTTCGAGACTAGCCTGGCCAACATGGTGAAAACCTATCTCTACTAAAAATATAAAAATTAGCTGGGTGTGGTCTTGGGCGCCTGTAATGCCAGCTATTTGGGAGGCTGAGGCAAGAGGATCACTTGAACCTAGGAGGTGAAGGTTACAGTGAGCCAAGACCTCGCCATTGCACTCCAGCCTGGGCAACAAGAGAGAAACTCTTGTTTAAAAAAGAAAAAATCTGTATGGATCCAATATGTCCTCTTAGGCTGGCTGTCTTATGTCTGAGAATGACTGGCAGGTGATGCCTATGTTTCAGCCAGAATGAGCCTTCATTCACAGAATCTGGATGAATTCCACTGCATTATGTTGCATTGTTGAAGATTAAGCTAGCTTTCTCAAAGGACTTGTGCTTTGTAGAGGCTCTTCCAGATACCAGCTTCACTGAAAATCTGTCAGATATTTCCTCCTGTAGGAAAGTCGTTTGAAAATATATCCAATTAAAAAAAAAATGGGCAGAAGTATCCACATATCCACAGTTAAGAAGTAAATAAAATCATATGCCATTCTTTCATCCTTTTTTTTCTAGTTGACTTGCTTTCCTCCATCCCTGCCACCGTCTGCCACCTCTTTATAATCATTACCAAACTGTTTGCGATGTCACCAGCACAGGATTATTTCTTACTTTATAGTATTTCTGAGGGTGTGTGAAGTGATAAGGCCCCGAGTTAGAGTTTTGGAGGTTAGGTTAATGAGAGGAAAGAGTGGGAAAGAGACTGTGAAGGCAAAATTGAAATTAATGGGGACTGGATGTGGGAGATGAAGAAAGCTGATGAGTCAAGTATGATTATGACACATTAAGCCTGGGTGTCTGAGACATTGACTGAAATGGAGTTAGGAAGCTTTCCTCATTTTAGGGAAATATGAGTGTAATTTGGGATGTGTTGGATTTAAAGTGGCAATGAAATATCCAAGTGAAAGCTGTTACTGGGTGTGAGCTGGGGTAGTGATGAGGGTAGGTTCGGAAATGCAGTTTGCAATTCGTGGCTAGATATGGTAGTTGTAGCCAAGAGAATTAAGCTCTCTGGGGACTAGAGTTTAGGGAAAGAGCAGAAGGGCAAAGAAAATGGTACTGATAAACCTAAACACGAACGTTCGCTGCATTCCAGTCTTGGTAATTGGTTCTTCCTTCTCCTTTCCTGGTTTTTGTTTTTGTTTTTTTGCTTGTTTGTTTGTTTTTTCTACTCCTTACTCCATTCAATATATGTTGAATGTCTCCTATCTTGTAAATACTGTCCTACGCATTGAGATGGAGGTCAGTCAAGACAAGGAACCCACAGGAGGGTATGGGTTTAGTGGGAAGAGACAGATACGTAAGTATATAGATTGAATGAAGTGTGACAGATACTGTGATAGAAGTATGTGGAGGCGAGAGTGGGAGCCCAAAGGTCAGTTCTGCCCTGGGCATACAGAGGTGCCTCCCAGAGGAGGTAGCATTTGAGCTGAGTCTCGAAAGATGAAGTAACGATATACCCTACAGATGACAAGGAGAATTACATTCTAGTCTGAAAAAACACTACGAACAAAAGCTTAAAGGAATGAAAGCCAGACTTCTTCAGGTAACTTTTACTTAACCGATATGGCTGAAGGATGGGATGGAGGGTAGGCAAGGCTGAATAATACAGAGCTTTACCTTATACTACAGTATATGATGAGGCATTTAAGGATTTTAAGCATTGGGTGGTAAAATAAGTTTCACATCCTAGAAAGATTATGTCAGTGGTGTGTACGGTGGATTGGAGATGAAGAAAGCAAAAGGCCTTTCAGTAACTTCATTATGCTGAACTATAACACATTTATTGAGAGTGATCATATTTATAGAATCATGGAATCAGACAACTAGAGGGACAGTTATGCTTTCTTAGTTTTCCTCATTCATTTTCAAATATAATACCTGAGGTTTACTCAGGACCACAGTAGTTTAGTGATAGCTTAGTCTAGAATTCAGTCTTCAGTGGCTGGTGTGTACTAGGTGATTAATAAAGGTGAGTTCACCTCTTGTTCTCTCCCGAGTCCCATTCCAGTGTTTGCGTCATTCTGCCACGTTGCATGATAGTAGAAGGCAGAAGGACTTAATGTTATTCCACCCCACTGTCTTTTTTTTGAATCCGTCCAGAGTGAATAGTGGTATTTTCCTAGGTCTGACTGAGAAAGGGGTGCCCTCAGAATGCTGTTGGGAAGAGGGGCAGTTTGGTGCCCTGGATTGGGTTGAAAAAGGTGTTAGGATTTTTCAGCTGTAATGATTCAGATGTAGAAGAATGTCAAGGCATTTGTTTTGTTGAGTGTCTTTATCTCTGCCACCAAGTTCCCTTTAAGTTGTTTTCTTTTAAACTTAGTTTCACATTGTGCCCATGAAACTTAAATAAGCTATGATAAATTGGGCACTGATTAAAAGTATATTTATCTAAAAAAACATATTTATTAAAACAAAATTTAGAAAAGTTCAGGGAAAAAACCCAGACAATTTTGAGCCTACAACCCAAATCTGATGCACATTAACATTTTGTCATATTTGTTTTAGATGTCTTACACTCTGTAAAATATTAAATACTCAGATTCTGCATCTTCCCTGCATTTTAATTTTCATTGGATTTTTTTGTGGAGGGAAATTGTTTGGTTTTAAAATGCTAAGTGAGAGTTTGGATTTTGTGTTTTAGTCATTTTTGCTGGAGGAGAATAGAACAGAATAGAGGGCATCCTCTAAGTCCTGAGATTCCCCTGGGAGAAGTTGGGACTTAAGGACATGTGGAAGGATGGATACTTTCCATCCATAGGCCTTCCTCAAAACTTGTCTGAGTTGTGATTTTTAAATTCTTTTCTCTGGGCTCTGTCAGCATCTTCCTCAGAGAAGGGCCTTGGTTTGGAAGCTGTCCACTTTAGCAGAGCTGCCAAGTCTTAATTCTTTCTCAAGTGGGCAAGGGTACATTTTGTTTTTGTTTGTGAGTATCTGGGAGAGGGGAGGGGTGGGAAGAGAGGAGACACAGAATAGCTACTCACAGCGAGTACTTATCTGAATTCCTGTGTAACTGGAAGTTTCTTTGGCAGTTTTAGGGAAGATAAGTTGGTTACACTGGCATTTAAGTTATGTGGGAAGGTGATTTTTCACTCCCCTCTGCTATCTGATTTGAGATGGCAATAAATCTTCTTGTCCATTATTGTCGCTCTACCCTGTCACTCTACCCTGTTCTAAGCACCTCTTGTGCAGACTGTTTGAGGGGTGTGAAGGCTCCTCTTCAGTCCAAAACTGAACCAAGTCAAACATCTCCTTAGAGTTTCAGGAAACCATTGTGCTCCTGACTGCTTTTGTGTTGACTCCTCTATCCTTCCAATCACCTGGTCCTTTATTAATTTTAAAATTTTGCATAATGAGGTATTTCAAACATTTAGAAAAACTCAGTGAAAAACCCAAACAGCCAGTTTTGAGTCTACAACCCAAATCTGATGGACATTAACATTTTGTCATATTTGTTTTAGATGTCTTACTCTCTTTAAAATGTTAAATGTTGCAAATATAGCTGAAGTTCCACCCTGCATCCTTTCCTCCTTCCTCTTTCTCAGGAAATGACTACTGGCCTGAATTGATGTGTATCATTCCTTCAAGTTTTTTACTCCCGCCCCCACGTCTTTATTTATTTATTTATTTATTTATTTATTTATTTTTGAGATGGAGTCTCACTCTGTTACCCAGGCTGGAGTGTAGTGATGGGACCTTGGCTCACTGCAACCTTCACCTCCCGGGTTCACGTGATCCTCCTGCCTCATCCTCCCGAGTAGCTGGGATTACAGGTGCACACCACAATGCCCAGCTAATTTTTGTATTTTTAGCAGAGATGGAGTTTTGCCCATTGGCCAGCCTGGTCTCAAACTCCTGACCTCAAATGATCTGCCCATTCTTAGCCTCCCAAAGTGCTGGGATTATAGGCATGAGCCACTGCGCCCAGCCCCACATAGGTATTCATAGACAACATATAGTTTTGTTTTGAAATCTTACATAAATAGAATCATGTATCATTTTGCAACTTTTTTTCTCAACATTGCTTTTGAGATGTGTCTACAGGTAGATCTAGTTCATTTAGTCTCCTAAGTTTTAAACCTGTTTTCTCCATTGCCCTCCCCACTTGCCCTGTGGTTTTTTTTTTTTTTTTTAATTGTCTGAAATTTCTATAACCTTGCTCTGGATGGAGCAGGGCAAGGCCTCAAACTGTTTCAAAACTGTTCGAGCAAGCACAGAAGGAATGCATAGGATCACCGCAGACCCAAGCACGCTGGAGGCTTGCTATTGCCCAGTTTTTTTTTTTTTTTTTCTTTTCTTTTTTTGAGACAGGGTCTTGCCCTGTCACCCAGGCTGGAGTGCAGTGGCGCCATCTTGGCTCACTGCAGCATCTACCTCCCGAGTTCAAGTGATTGTTTTTGCCTCAGCCTCCCAATAGCTGAGACTATGTGTCCCATGTGAAGCATTAAGTTTGAGTCAGCACACTGGCTAATTTTTTTATTTTTTAGTAGCGACGGGGTTTCTGAATGTTGGCCAGGCTGGTCTTGAACTGCTGACCTCAAGTGATCTGCCCACCTCAGCCTTTCAAAGTGCTGAGATTACAGGTGTGAGCCACTGTGCCTAGCCCCACTTGCCTTTTTTTTAAAAAAAAAAGAAAAAGAAAAAAAAACCTACCCGTTCTTAAAGTCCTAGTGTAAACTATCTCTTTCACAAAAATGTTCCTGATTTTTTTTTTCTTCAGCAGGATATGATCTTTCCCACAAGTGAATCTTCCTCTCATTTTGCTGGTTCTTGTCATGTGGTAGCTGTGTATTCTTATATTTTGGTTTATTTGTGCCCTTGGCATGCCTCTTCTACTATACTGTAAGCTCTTTGAGAGCAGATGAGTACTCTCTTTTTCTTTGTATCCCTTATGAGGTATGCCATAGAAACTTACACATAGTAGGCATTTAGACACTGTTCGTGACTAAATAGATTATGACCAACAACAACAAAAGACCATCCTTTACGTTGGTGAACTATTAATTTGGCTATTGGGGTGGACCGCCTGAAAAATAAAGCTTATAAACAAACACTTGGCACTGAAAATTACATTAAAATGCGCACAAATAGTAAAAGTAATCAAGACGAACTTTCTGCAGGGGTGAGGGCAAACATTTCTTGGAAAATGAAATCGGAATTGATAGGTGACAGCATCTCAATTGGGAAACTCCTGAGAATCGATCCTGGTGGCCTTTGAGGCAGTGTGTTCCTGCAGCCAGACTCATTTCACTAGCTATCAGATTCTGCTTTTGTCATCAAGGTCTTGACACCTTCACTGGAGACGGAGATGGGCTCTAAGAAAAGGCAGCCTGTCTGTTCAGCTGCTAAACAGTGCTGAGGACCAACGTGTATATCCCCACTTGGATACACGCATTCTCACATATATAGGTACATGTACTTTTCACCACACTCCTTTTGTTATGATGAGGTCAGGTTGTGTATCAGCATATTTTGCTTTTAATTCTGTAACATATAGTTCCAAAATAACATTGTTTTGGCCTATGGAAGCTCCTCCCACCCCAAGTAAGAGATTAATATTAAGTTAAACTATATGAAATTGCCATTTTGAAGGTAAAAAGCAGTCAACTCTTGACAGTTTGGTTAAACCATCAGGTTGTGATTCCCTCTTGGTGTTCTGAAAAGCAGTATCATGGATCTTTTTGAAGTAGATAATCCCAAATCCATTTTTTTTCTTGAGCCAAGTTCTCACTTTGTCATCCAGGTTGGATTGCAGTGGCATGATCACAGCTCACTGCAGCCTTGACCCCCTGGGCTCAGGTGATTTTCTCACCTCAGCCTCCCAAGAAGCTGGGATCCACAAGTTTTCGATACCACACCTAGCTAATTTTTTATATTTTTTGTAGAGATGGGGTTTTGCCGTGTTGCCCAGGCTGGTCTCAAACTCCTCCTGGGTTCAAACAGTCCTCCTGCCACGTCCCAAAGTGTTGGGATTACAGGTGTGAGCCACCACGCCCAGCCCATTTATACATCTAAAGTGCATTTCAGAACTTTAATTTGCAGGGGATTTTCTTTTGCAGTTATCTTTAGCTCAGATTTTTAATAAATGTATTTCTGAGCACACATTTAGTATATTTGAGAAGGTGGATGGGGAATGTATGAGAGTTGTAGGCCACAATAGGCTCTGGGAAATAAGCCTGAGATGAACATTTTTGCTGTAAGTATCTCCATGTAATTGATTGAGTTGTCTTTAATGAGCTTATGGTTCCTATGAGTAAATGACTATTTCCTTCCTTTACCTACTACCGTCTCCTCTCTGATCTTGATAAAAAGATCTGGTTGGGGGGCAAAAATTATGGAAAGAGACAATTGCCTGTGTCTCTTTGATGTTATTTGGGGACTTAAAAGGGTAGAGGGCAAGAGCCCTAGTTCCTAGCACCAGATTGTTTACCTTGTGGCTCCCAGAGCTGTTCTTAGGGTAGGAGGGAGGGGAATGCAGAAGACAAAGGAAAACAGAGTAGGTAAGAGTCAGCAGATGCTGTAAAATAGGCTTGAGGAACAGGAGCAGAAAGGGGATAGGTATAAACATTTAAAGGGCTTCTGTTTCCTCTTATTCTTCAAAATCTGGCTTAGATTTCTTTATAAACCTTTTACCTTAACTATATCAAAGTTGTATCCAGGCTATGCTCTACAGATACCTACTTGAAGAATATTATGTATAGAATGGAGCTTTGAAAGTACCAGTGCTGTGTTCTAAAATAGTTCTTTGAAAAGTCAGGGTCATTTTAAATGAGTTGGTCTACTAGTGCCTTTTGAATCATTAATAGCTAACATCAAAAGAAAAGGATTAAATTCCTCTGAGGCTTTAGTGTTAATAAATGTTGACATTTACATGAAGGTTTTCCCATGTGAAGAATTAAGGCAAGACAATGGGAAAATACAATGCTGCTAGCTAACAAAAATGTAGTTTGTTTATTTATTTAGTAGAGATGGGGTCTTACTGTGTTGCCCAGGCTGCTCTTTTTTTATTTTATTTTATTTTATTTTTGTTTTTGTTTTTGTTTTTAATCTCTGCCCAGGCTGGTCTTGAACTCCTGGGCTCAAGCCATCCTCCCACCCCAGCCTCCTGAGTAGCTGGGACTATAGACGTGTGCCATCATGCTTGGCTCTAACAAAAATGTATTTTAGACACTTATCTCCTCTTATGTGTTCCATTGTGAGCATCTGCTTTTGCTTCCCTTGAACTGGTAGCTCACCTGGCTAAGTGTTAAACCATCCATTTCTTGAAATGTTCTGTCGGTTCTAAGGGACAGGATTCTTTGACATGAAGAATACTTGGTCCCTGTTGTTTACTGACCAAGGACAGAGACTTTCCATACCCCTTCTTAGAACACTGAAAATAGAATTTGAGAGTTAGACTTAAGAGTTGCTGTGTTCTAGCTTCTTTGCTTGCCTAAAATAAATTCCTAGCTATTTGGCACAAGGTGTCCTGTCATCTTAACAACTTTAAGTTCCTTCTTTCTCACATCTTTGTAATTTTTTTATAATACACTAGTTCATTATGAAAATTGAGATTTAAATCATCTATGCAGATTTCCCTTGATGTTTGCTGCCTGATTGAAACTACAAATTCCTTTCCACCGAACACCTGCTGTGCACAGGAATCTGGGCAAAATGCACTAAGGAGATGCCAAGGAGGTGTTACCCAGTAAATAAATAAGCAGTAGGAGGATTGGCCCCTTGGGAATTTATATTCTGGGTTACATAGGACGTGGTTACATGCAGATAAATGCATATACAGAATAAAAAGAAATGTGAGAAATATAGGCAGTATAGCAATATATATAGTATATTGCATTTTAGAACCGAAAAGAGATTTACATATTATCATTTTCTAGGTGAGCAAAATCAGACCCAGAAAATTTAAATGTCTTGTCTAAGGTAGTAATTGCTATCAACAGTTTATTGGCTATCTGCTCTCTGAAAAATTAGGCCTCCAGTATATTGTAGAAACAGTTAAAGTCATTAAGAACTCATGAATTATTTATGAACACAGAATATTTTGCTGAAGAGATAAATAGTAATACAAAGTCCTAGGCACTACATACCAAGTGAGGAGCATGGTTACATAGCTATATAGAAGTTTAAAAGGAATAGATAGGGAAATGTTTTACTTTTATGGTAATCTAGACGTTAGAGAAGAGAAAAATACAGCGGGGAAACATTCAAGGCAGAGGACCAGTGAGCTGAGCTCACCTTGTTTTGGGGGCAGAACAAGTAGTTTGTAGCACAGTATTTTACCTAGGAGGGCAATAAGATCGTTAGTAAAGTTAGAGAGTTAGATAAATTGGAGTGAGACTTAAATAAATCTCAGCCAAAGGAATTTGGTTTTTATACTTATAGTGAAAAATCTCTGGGCAGGGAATTGTATGAATTAGTACTTTAGGACAACTGATTCAGACTTGTGGTATGAAATATAGGAAAGGATACCAGTTAGAGGACTGTTACAATAGTCCAGGAAAAAGACTGTCTACAATGGTGATGGTAATGCAGGAAGGGGGAGAGAGTTGAGTAATTTGAAGAGAGAGAAATAGAATTTGGTAGCTGATTATCGTGAAAAAAGGATAGGTAAGAATGATGCACACACATTTTCAGTCTGGGTAATAGCAATAGGGGGAGCTGGGTTTGTTGGATTTCTGATTGCTCTCCAAAGTGGAGTACCTTGGTAGACAACTTTGAAAAGTACTGAATCTGGCTCAGCATTCTCAGTGAATACTGCATTCAGGGTTTAAGTAACTGATTTATGTTTGCATGCCTAGTAAGTAGCAGGACTTGGTGTATACAACCCATTGTTTTGATTGTTGTTTAGTGCTCTTTCTGCTAGATCATATTGCTTGAGAGAAGGTGGGTCAAGTGGTTAAAAACTCAGAACGATGCCTGGAAAACAAAATGGGAAGTTGAAGGACCACATTATGATGAGGTTTAACCACAAGCTGTTTCAGTTCTGTATGGGTTTTCCTTATATTTATACACAAAATGTGTGTACTTATGCCTATCAGGCTCTTAATGCAACAGTGGCATGGGTTTCTTAGAGCTCTCTTCTGAGATTCAGTTCTTCATATTGAAGGGGAAAGATTTCTTCAGATTTTGGATTTAAGCGCATATTCTCTCTGACTCCCAATTTGAAGATGTAATAGTTTCCTCCCACTCTCCCCTGCAAGAAGATAGGCTTGCCTGAGTCGAAAGCTGTGGGTGAAGTAGCCTCAAAGGCCCATTAGTTTTTTGTTTTTTTTTTTAAGTAAAAGGAAGAGAGCTTTAGACCCAAATCTTTCAGGCTTATTTACCCTGTCAGCAGTTAAAAACAATTTACTTACATAGATCTTATTACCTGAAAGGGAGAGTGAATACTATAAATCAATTGAGTATTTTTGCTAGTAGGAGATTTTTTTGCGGGGTTGAATAGCCTTAAATCTTTTGTATTTGCTTTTAAAATACTTAGGTATATTTAAGGTGTGACTCATTCCTACCCCTTCTTGTTTTCTTCTTTTGCCAGATTTTTATCTATGTGATAACAGATACCTGAGGATTCAAAATATAATTTTCTCAATCAGCTAACATTTGTTATTCACCTACCGTAAGGGACTGAGACTGGTATTTAATTGACTGACACTGTTATTTAATTTAATCTTCCAAGACTAAATGTTCTTGGATTTTCTGACTAGGAACTTAGCTGCTTCCTGGAACTCAGCTCCTTGCTCTCACAGTCTTAAGCATTTTAAAATACTTTCTACTAGGTAATGCTCACAAGAAATTCTTGTGCCTGTTCTTAAGCTGCTAACTCCAGAATAAGCACCACTCATCTTAGGTATGGCATATGGTGATAGTAGTAAACATCTAATGGCTTGGCTTCTACCATGCTTATCCCGCCTTATTCCTTGCCACAGCTCTTCTGTCATAACTTCTGACCTGGCTGGAGAATAAAGGGAAGTAAACTTTAATAGCGAGATCCTAGCCTGAGTTATATTAAACACTTTATATAACATCTCATTTATACTCATAAAAATTCCATAAAACAGATACTCTTATGCTCCCTTACAGATTAATTCATCCAAAATATGTATTAGTGTGATTTAGACACTGTTTAAGGTTCTGAGGGTACTATTGTGAATGTCAGCTGAAGTCTCTGCTAAGCAATAGAGACATTAAGTAATTTACCCAAGGTCACCAATCAAGAAAGTAACAGATAGGATTTAGGTATAGCTCTGACGGATTCCAAAAGGAATGTCTGCAACCATTATTACATTGTGCCACCAGTTACATATATTGGATGTTCTCTGTGAATATATAAAGTCATAAAAATAGTGGAACCCCAGTTTTTGTTGTTGTTAAAAATGTTCTTGATGAATCCAAGAAAGAAATGTGTCTTGGTGCTGAAAAGCATACCTACTCAATAATGCTTTTCCTCTCTTCCCCTCGCCTCTCCCTTCTCCCTCTCCACCCACTTATACCTGGGTATAAACTGGACAGTGTGACCTGCTTTGGCATTTGGATGTGTTATGCTTTGAGGACTAGGAGAATTTTGTTTGTTTCTTTGGCTTCCTGAAAGTTCCTGCCTACTTGCAGGTTCTTTCTTGCAGCACGATGGTGAGTAATGTGTTGTTAACATTGTAATGTGGTCATGCTAGTTGGAATATTTTTTTGTTTTCCCCTAGTTCTCTCTGACGAGTATGCGGGTAGGGACCCTTGAGTCAAACTTACCTGCTCAGTTCATTCAAATAGAAAAAGCTTTCTGTATTCAGAGGACTAGAAAAGGGTTTTGAGGCTGGGAATAATACCAACAGCCAGTGTCTTTCGCCCAACTGAAATTCAGTTTTGTTAGCATTCTAGGTTTATTCTTTAGCTTGTGCTGTCTAAGAGAGGACTTATAGATATGGCCACTATCACCATGTGCCCTACCTGGGATGAGTGATCTTTACTCTGGACTTAGTATCTTCAGAACAGGCACAAGGATTTATATTGAGCAATACCTAGTAGAAAGCATAAAAAAAAAATGCTTAAGACTTAGAGCAAGTAGTTGAGTTCCAGTAGGAGTTGAGTGTCAGTTGAGTTCTAAGTATTAACTAGGTGGGATCAAGGTTGCCAGTATTTTTTATTTATTTTTATTTATTTATTTATTTATTTTTATTTAATTAATTTATTTTTTTAAAGACGGGGTTTCACCATGTTGGTCAGGGTGGTCAGGGTGGTCTTGAACTCCTGACCTCAGGTGATCCGCCCGCCTTGGCCTCCAAAGTGCTTGGATTACAGGTGTGAGCCACCGCGCCCGACCTTTTTTATTTTCTTTGAGTCAGAGGTTTGCTGTGTCACTCAGGCAGGAGTGCAGTGGCGCGATCTCTGCTCACTGCAGGCCCTGCCTCCCAGGTTCAAGCGATTCTTCTACCTCAGCCTCCTAAGTAGCTGGGATTACAGGCGTATGCCACCACACCCAGCTAATTTTTGTATTTGTAGTAGAGACGGGGTTTCACCATGTTGGCCGGGCTGGTCTCAAACTCCTGTCCTCAGGTGATCCACCCACCTCAGCCTCCCTAAGTGCTGGGATTACAGACATGAGCCACCGTGCCTGGCCAAAGTTGCTAGTATTAGAACTATCTGGTATTTGAGATCTAATCAATTTAGTACTGGGAATCCAAGAGTATCTGGGCATGGTTCATGAGGTTAGTGAGATGATTTATGTAGATGCATCTAACCCACAAGTAATGCATGGCACTTGAATTAGGTGCACAATAAATGTTAGCTAAATCGTCTAAAGGTACTTGAGTGCTGGATGTTGTGAGTTTGTCTTCATAGAGCAGCTTCTTCATTGTTAGTATTCCTTCTGTAGAAGAATATGTATTAAGCATTTAACTGTGGGTAAAGCATTTGGGAAAGAGATTGAGGTAAACAAAGATTTATAGTGTCAAATTCTTGCTGAAACTATAATCTTAACATTTATACATTGAATCAATTAGACCTAGCATTTAAGGGGAATTTTTTTAAAATTTGTATTGCTAGAGTCAGCCTAATGCTTTTTTGATAGAAATAAGTTCTTGAATTGAAAATGCTTGTTCTTCAGTTTCAGTGAAATTGAGTTTGATTAGCCAGGCATGGTGGCATTCGCCTGTAGTTCTAGCTACTCAGGAGGCTAAGGCAGGAGGATTGCCTGAGCTCAGGAGTTTGAGGTTACAGTGAGCTATGATTGTGCCACTGCACTCCAGCCTGGGTAATAGAGCAAGACTCTGTCTCTTTTTATTTTTTTTATTTTTTTTAATTTATTTTTTATTTATTTCATTTTTTATTTTTTTACAGATGGGGTTTCACCATGATGGCCAGGCTGGTCTTGAACTCCTGACCTCAGGCGATCCACCCACCTTGGCCTCCCAAAGTGCTAGGATTACAGGCGTGAGCCACTGCACCCGGCCAAGACTGTCTCTTAAAAAAAAAAAAAATTGGCGGTTGGTTTTTGATGTTTGAGATAATTGCCTTTGATATTTCCTTTTGTCCCTTCTTCATTTTTTTCCAGAGAATGAGATAATATATTTGAAAGCATTTTATGAACTGCAAAGTTAGCACTTATCACCACCACTACTACCAATAATAGTGTTAAAAATGATAATGGGGGCCGGGCGCAGTGGCTCACGCCTGTAATCCCAGCACTTTGGGAGGCTGAGGTGGATGGATCATCCGAGGTCAAGAGTTCCAGACCAGCCTGGCCAACATGGTGAAACCCTGTCTATACTAAAAGTACAAAAAATTCACTGGGCGTAGTGGCAGGTGCCTGTAATCCCAGTTACTTGGAAGGCTGAGGCAGGGAGAATCGCTTGAATCTGGAAAGTGGAGGTTGCAGTGAGCGAGATGGCACCATTGCACTTCAGCCTGGGCAACAGAGCGAGACTCCATCTCAAAAATAATAATAATAATAATAATAATAATAATGGGCTAGGACTCACTCTTAGAAGGGTTGGTTTCTTGGATTAATTTCAAGAAGACTCAGAGCACAATGAGATGTTTACCAGGTGGCTTGTGTACTAATTGATAGGTTTTGTAGTTTTTGTGGAAAGGAGAAGTAAAAGCAGAAACCTTCACTCCGAGAACTTGGCCTATGTAATTGTGAAATCCCATCTCTGCGAAACCCCATCTTTAGAATTGCTTGAACCCAGAAGGCATTCATTGTGAAGGGCCTGTACTACTTGTACTCACTCAGTATGGGGCAAGAAAGTTTAACAGGATTTATAATTTATATGTTTGACCCTAGAGTCTTAGAATACATTCTATTGGAAGCTTCTGTCTACACAGGAAACAACTCATCCCAGTTTTGGTAAGATCAACTACATTCGTGCAATACAGATATTATTATATAATAGATATTTTAAAATGTATCAATGTAGATCTGTATCTGATTGGTTTCTCAGATTAGTAAGATTAAGGAAATAGTGCCTTTGACCAAACTATTTGGTTAGATATTATCATACATAAAAAAACTTTACAGTCAGTTTCTGATGATTGACATCCTTGGAGAGGAACATAAGACTTTAATACTCTTAAGAGCAAGTTATTTCGTAAATTTGTTTAGTAAATTGAAAAATCCTCTCACGTTTTAAAATTTCCTCTTCACCTTTATCTGTCTGTGGTCTGGCACTTAGTAAACCTTTTATTAAATAAAGGAAGTTGGCTGATATCTATCTTGGGGTTTTCTCTGGAACCAGTCCGTTAGACGAACTTCTGGAAAGCAGAGATGATGACGTACTGGCTGATGCATCCTCTTCACTTAGCAGCCTGCCTGGCGTTAAGACTGGGTCCTTATTAAGTGCTTTTTGAATTATTGAGTCAGGATGTTAAGGTTTTCATCAGGAGAGAATTGGGCACTACTGTACTGATGGTGGGCCTTCCTCAGGGGAAGAAGAAATGTTGCCTTCCTACAAATAAACTTGAATAAATGTGAATGTGAGGAAAGTTATTGCTTTGATGCTTTCAGCCTGTATACTTTTTTTTTTTTTTTTTTTTTTTTTTTGAGACAGTGGCTTACTCTGTTGCCCAGGCTGGGGTACAGTGGCGCAGGCTCAGCTCATTGCAACCTCTACCTCCCTAGTTCAAGTGATTCTCTTGCCTCAGCCTCCCTCGTAGCTGGGGTTTAGGTGGGTGCCACCATGCCTGGCTAATTTTTGTATTTTTAGTAGAGACGGGGTTTCCCCATGTTAGCCAGACTGGTCTTGAACTCCTGACCTCAGGTGATTCACCCATCTCAGTCTCCCAAAGTGCTGGGATTACAGGCGTGAGCCACCATGCCCAGCCAACACTTTTGGATAAGAAATAATACAGTATGTTAAAAGTTGGTGGTTTATTTTTCTCTTGGTTTTATGTTTTGTCCTGTTCAAAATTGAGCTATAGGCTAGGCCTGGTGGTCACAACTGTAATCCCAGCACTTTTGGGAGACCTGCCGGTGGATCATTTGAGGCCAGGATTTTGAGACCAGCCTGACCAACATGGTGAAACTCCATCTCTACGATAGAAAAACTAGCCAGGTGTGGTGATGCATGCCTATAATCCCAGCTACTTAGGAGGCTGAGACATGAGAATTGTTTGAACCCAGGAGGCGGAGGTTGTAGTGAGCCAAGATAGTACTACTGCACTCCAGCCTGGGTGACAGAGTGAGACAGTAAAAAAAAAAAAAAAAATTAGATATAGCTGTGATTTCTGAGTGGTGTGTGAGAAGTAGCTTCAAACTATCAGTAGAAGAGAAAAATTATCTCGATGTCACACATAATTTTGTCCTACCATCTTGCTACAAAGTAGTTACAACATTAGAAGAATACTTCCAAATTCAGTTATATCTTTAGTGGTGATGAGCAAAACATAAATGATTATTTGGTTTTGGCATGCCTTCATGATTTTCTTTTCTTTTTTTTTTTTTTGAGATGGAGTCTTGCTCTGTCTTGAGGCTGGAGTGCAGTGGGGAGATCTTGGTTCATTGCAACCGGTGCCTCCCAGGTTCAGGCGATTTTCCTGCCTCAGCCTCCCGAGTAGCTGGGACTACAGGTGTGTGCCACCATGCCCAGCTAATTTTTGTATTTTTAGTAGGGACAGGGTTTCACCATGTTGGCCAGGATGGTGTCGATCCTCATGATCCATCTGCCTCAGCCTCCCAAAGTGCTGGGATTACAGGTGTGAGCCACCGTGCCCGGCCCCATGATTTTTTTTGTAGATGATTTCTTTCCCTAAATATGATTTGCTTAAGTGATTAAATTTCCTAGATACACACCTTTACCTTTGGTATGCATCTGCAGGAGTAAGAGATTTAGCTGGGTAGCCAGGGAAAGGCAGTTTTTGTTAATAAATCCACAAAGTAGATCCCATGGAAAATTGAGGGCTAGTGATACATGTGAAGTCAAGGAAAGATTACTGGAATGGGAGTAAGTAGTTTTATATTCTGTACTCAGTTTTACCAGAGTTAGCTCTTTGAATATGGACAAGTCACTTAATCTCACTCTCCTGGTTTTCTGTGTTGTCATCTGTAACTTGAGGGTATGGAATAAAAATAATCTCTGATGTTCTAGTTCTAAAAGTTTATGATTCTAAAGTGCCAATCAGGAAAACAGACTGACTTTCTGAACCTCACCACCAGGTTTTTTCCATATAAGACCCAATTGTGAAAAGTTAATTATATAAATGAAATATATATTCTACATTCCCAGGTAAACTAGAACTATCAGATTGTGTTATATGCTTGTAACTAATTTTATGTGCATAAATAAAAGAGACTTGGTTTCTTCTAAAAGAAAAATTATTATTACAAAAGGTACAACCAGCAGAAATGAGAAACCAAACAGTGCCTGGGATATACTGGGTTAGTTTGTGCTTCTTCACACCAACCTGGAAAATGTGTGTGTGTTTGTGGAGTTGGTGGTGGGTAGGGAGGATGGTAGTGGCCAGGAGACAATGTAGTGAATAGGGATAGTATTTTAAAAAACAAAATAGTAAGAGTTCTTTAGGCTTTGGAGTTTGCATGTCTAGACTGATTGGTTTTGCTATAAATCCCTAGAAAACTGATAGGAGCCCTGCATTCTGAGTCAGAATGCATAGGCCCAACCTCTGTGCTATCCGGGTATCATTTAAGCTCTGTAAACTTTTCTCTGTGTATGTGTTTTCCATCAGAATATAGGATTAAAAACCTCAAAAAGTATTTAATTTAAAAATGTTTATTATGAGGTTATATTTATGAAAGTGCTTTAAAAACAAAAATCTAGGGCTCTTAAGTAACACGGAAATAAGGTTGATGGAAAATATCAGTTTTTAAAAATAAAAACAATAGCAGAATAGAAGCTATTAGTGAACAGACAGCTATACAAGTACAAGTTACATTTATTCATATAGATCTATTTGTTTATCTTGATAGGGCAAATTTGAAACCAGTATATAACTCACAAGCCTATTTTAGGTATAGATAACTCTCAGTTATCCACGCATATGGAATAGCACGAATAGTTCAGAACCACAAATATTTGCTAGGCATCTACTATGTGCTAAGCAATGTGTTAGCCCTGTTTAGAATGTTTTCAAGTACAAAAGAAAGGTGAAGACTTCAAGAATCTTAATTCTGTCTTGAATATACTCTTGTCCTCCATCCTGGAGAGCTTTCACATGTCCTTAAAGACTTGGCTAAAAGTTTGAGAAGCTTCCCTGACCCACCTGGGTAAACTGGTTGCTTCTATACCTCTTCTTACCCCAATGGCACTAATAACATGTTTATATTTCTCCCATCAGATCAGAGTGCCTTGAAGGTAGGACTAGGGTATCTCCAGGCCTCACGGCAGTACCTGGTAGATGGTAGACCAACTTGGTAAATTTTGAATGAATGACTCATAGTCAAATTGGGGAGTTAAGATGTGAGTTTCTGGAAGGTCAACTAGTGTTACAAGACAGTAAATGATAACACCAGATGCCAGGTGGATGTTTTGAATACTGGGCCTGTAGATTAAATGAGATTTAGGTATTGCCAGGAAAGATGGAACTATGGAACTTAAAGATGGAGAATTTTAAAAAATGACAATAATAATAAGTATTATTCTTTTAACTGAATTATATAATTTTATAAAAAACAAATTTCCTTCCTTCCTTCCCTTTTTTTTTTTTTAAACAGGGTCTCACCCTGTCACCCAGGCCAAAGTGCAGTGACACTATCATAGCTCACTGCAGTTTTGAATGCCTGGTCTCAAGTGATCCTCTTTCCTCAGCCTCTTGAGTAGCTGGGTCTACAGTGTATGCCACCATGCCCAGCTGATTTTTGTAGGGGTTTGTTTTGTTTTGTTTTGTTTTGTAGAGACGGGGGTCCCACTGTGTTGTACAGGCTGGTCTCAAGCATTCCTGCCACCTTGGCCTGACAAAGCACTGGGATTACAGGCATGTGCCACTGTGTCTGGCCCAAAATTTCTAATTGTTTTGAGGCTTTTGAAGAAATTAGTTAGGGCCGGGCGCAGTGGCTTACGCCTGTAATCCAAGCACTTTGGAGGCCAAGGTGGGCCGATCACCTGAGGTAGGGAGTTCAAGACCACCATGACCAACGTGGTGAAACCCCGTCTTAAAAAAAAAAAAAAAAAGAGTAAAGAAATTAGTTTGTACTTGTTTGCTGAGGGAAATTGATTTACCAGAAGAAATTTATGAAGTGGATTAATTTCCTATGGATAACCAAAAGCACATAATACAGTAATTTGAATCTTTCTTCGGTTTCTCCCCTTGAATGGAATTTACAGTGAAATGACTAAAGAAATCAAGAAAGGAAGAGAAGATTGTCAGCTACTGAATGTTTGAGAATTGATTCTAGAGAGTGTGTTTTGCTATTAGCTAGTCTCTTGATTTGTAGTGCTTTTTTCCTCTGTGTCAAAAAGTCAGTAATTAGAATCTTTAATGGGTCAGGTAGAACTTTTGTTTTTGCAGATTATTCTTTTAAAAGTTGAATTTGTTGAGAACCCAAACCTTGGACTATCCTTGGCCTTAGTTGAAAGGAAGAAAACAATTCATTGTGTGTGGTAAATAGACATGCTGGTCTGGGATCTAAAAAAATAAACATTAACATGATTCTTGTTTCTATTTAAGCTACTATTGTTGTGCCAATATTATAATAACAGACTTTCTGTATGATTCTCCCTGCCCCCATTTTCCCAAAGATCACTTCCCTTCTGCAACCCTTCCAAATTTTTACATTTCCCAAAATAACTGTAATTTAAGGAGCCTTTATCAGTAGCACTGAAGAGACAAATGCCAGTTTCCAAGTTCTCTGTTCACTAGTCCCTGATCTTTTTATTACCCTTTGGTTGTTAATGGGATTTGTCTGATGGAGTTTTTTTTTTTTTTTGGCTCTGTCGATCAGGCTGGAGTACAGTGTGTGATCTCGGCTCACTGCAACTTCCGCCTCCTGGGTTCAAGCAATTCTCCTGCCTCAGCCTCCTGAGTAGCTAGGCTTACAGGCATGCACCACCACACCCAGCTAATTTTTGTATTTTTAATGGAGACAGGGTTTCACCATGTTGTCCAGTGTGGTGGCCAACATGGGCTCTGACCTTACGATCCGCCCGCCTCGGCCTCCGAAAGTGCTAGGATTACAGGCATGAGGCACCGTACCTGGCCATCTGATGGAGTTTTATATCAGGCCTGCTATTTGTAGGCCTGATATAAAACTAGAAATTCTTGAAAAAATAGTTAAATTTTGTTCTGACACACACATACTAGTGGTGGTAATGAAACCATAGGGCTGGCTCCTGAGACCTTAATGTTGTGTACCCACAAGAGCATATGATAAATACATTGTTCAGGTGTGATTATATGATTGAGTTTGTTTTACTCCATGTTTGACTTAGGGGGAGAAAGTGACGTTTGCCAAGTATATCCTGCATTAGAGGTAGAAAACAACCCAGAAGTATGCAGGATGAGTAGGTGATGCAAACATTTCCTTCCAATAATAAAAAAAAAAATAGGCAATATACATGAGATTAAGACACTATTAAAAAATCTTTGAACCTAGAATAAGTAAAAGTAGTAAGAGGTAGGTACAGGTAGGGGAGGTAGGATTGGTAGATTAAGACATTGGATTCCAGTAAATAGGTATGAAATTGCTGTTCCTGGAAATCTGGGAATGAATGAGCTATGTAGCTGTGTCTGCATATCTAGGAAAGGACAGACACTTTTCTTTTGCTGTTATTTTTGAGGGACCATCTAGTGGAAGGTACAGCTAAGGGACCCCTTTTAGGATATTTTCTTGAAGGCTTGAGTTGAAAGACAATGGATTGGGAATGATAGACTGGGCACTGTATGTGTCAAGACTGTTTTAGAAATGGTCGTGAGACTGAAGGGTTTGTTTGGGAGGAGTAGAGGAAGCTTTTAAGGGAAAGATATAGGGAGGGGGCTGTGTTGGGCACCAGTGAAGTGACGCAGAGTGTGTGGGAGGGAATTGGGCACAAAGAAGGCAACTGACAATTTTTGAAGATTTATTTTGTGTCAGTAAGCTTCCCTAAGGCTTTACGTATGTTATTTAATCCTAACAGTTGGGCTGAAATGCATACATTTCCCCCGTTTTGTACATGAAGAATCTGAGGCACAAAATGGTTCTATTACTTACCTGTGATTACACAGCCCTTAGGTAGTAGCTCTGGGATTGGAACCTAGATCTGTCTGAATCCAGAGCCAGTTCTTTCTTTTGATGTGGAGTTGAGAGGAGGTGAAGCAGTGAGGGCGGACTTCCATGTTGGTGGACTGCCCATGTTTTCTTGTCCCTGGACGAAATGTGGCATTGTGTAAGTGTATGGTCTCTGGAGTCAGCTGGGATGGGTTCATAAAAATCCTGGGTCTGCCGCTTTTACCTGTGTTGCTTTAGGCATTTTACCTAATCTCTGTGAGCTTTAGTATCTTCATCTGTGATGTAGAGTAACAATACAAACCTCTTAGAGTTGTTTGGAAGTTTAAATGAAATAATATCTAAAGCTTTAAAACATGTTTCTTTCACTTCTTTCAGACTCATCTTGTTACCTCTGGATTGTAACATTTAGTGTTACATAGGTCCCTTTAGAGTAGGGTTGGTCTGGATTCAGGACTAGATTTACAAATAAAAGGAAAAAAAATAGTATAATTGGTCATATTTTCTTTCTAAAAGTTATATTTTGTTTCTTTGACTTGAAGGACCCATATTAATTAAAAACAATCTGCCAAGAAAGCCATTCATTTCTCCTTCCCACCTAATCAAGAATTATGTGAAAGTTCTAAGTGTCCCTGTCTCTCCTCTTTCTTCTCCCTGCCTGGATTCCTTGGGACTGACATCATAGATGTGAAGGAGTCTCTGACTTGAAAGTTTTTGACAGTCCTGAATGTTGTGATTTTGGGAAGAGTTAGAGAGGACTCAATTGCAGCTCTAGTGCTTCAGCGGAATCAAGGGATAGGTAGAGAGTGAAAATGTGGAAGCTTTTGGGGATGTTGTAAATGTCAGAAGTCTGTGTCTGGCTGTGAAATTGCCTACATGCCTGTGGCTTAGTCAACTCTTTTCCTTTCTGCCGAGCACCTGTTTGTGATTGCTGTTTTGTGGACCTACTGTGTATTTCTCACATTCTCTCAGAACGTTATTAAAATAGCTTTACAGTTGCATTACTTTTTTTTTTTTTGACACCGAGTCTTGCTCTGTCACTCAGGCTAGAGTGCAGTGGTGCGATCTCAGCTCACTGTAACCTTCACCTCCCGCGTTCAAGTGATTCTCCTGCCTCAGCCTCCTGAGTAGCTGGGATTACAGGCGTGCACCACCACGCCCAGCTAATTTTTTGTATTTTTAGTAGAGACAGGGTTTCACTGTGTTAGCTAGGATGGTCTCCATCTCCTGACTCCACTTCACGATCCGCGCGCCTCGGCCTCCCAAAGTGCTGGGACTACAAGCGTGAGTCACCACGCCCGGCCGCATTACTATTTTTTTTTAAAGAAAGAAGATTAGCCCGGGCGTGGTGGCTCACGCCTATAATCCCAGCACTTTGGAAGGCCTAAGCGGGTGGATCACGAGGTCAAGAGATCGAGACCATCCTGGTCAACATGGTGAAACCTCGTCTCTACTAAAAATACAAAAATTAGCTTGGCATGGTGGCAGGCGCCTGTAGTCCCAGCTACTCGGGAGGCTGAGGCAGGAGAATTGCTTGAACCCAGGAGGCGGAGGTTGCGTGAGCCGAGATCGCGCCATTGCACTCCAGCCTGAGTAACAAGAGTGAAACTCCGTCTCAAAAAAGAGAAGATTAAAATTTATTTTGCAGCTATGCCTTTGGTTTTGGATTATTCATGTGTATAAGTTATTTGAGGTACTACCACTTCCTGTAACCTAAGGCTGTGGCTAAAATGGGTTTGGAGAAGAAATTCTTGCCTGTATTGGGGGGGGGGGATTTATTCATCTGTTAATTCTGAAGGCATTTTAATTCCTGATTCCTGAAGGTAAGGGACTAACTTACTTTATATCTTGACATTTTGAATTTGAAGTATCTTAGACCAAAAATTCTTCATGTATTAGTAGTTCTTTCTGATAATTATGATATTGAAACTCAGGTCAATTTAACATTAATAATATCTAGACTGATAGATAGTCAAAGATAATAGATTATGAGGCTGTAGTGAACTGAAGAAGTTTATTTTTTAAACCTTGAAAGTATCTTAGGAGTCATCTAATCCAAGTCTAGGTTATAGAAGAGGCAACTGAAACCCTGTAAGTAATTTGACGAAAGTCACCTAGTTAATACATATAGGTGTATGTAGGTAAACTCACGTAATGTGAGGGTGGTGAGAGTAGTGACAGTATGGTTGATGTCCCTTTAGAAAGGAGAGTTTTTAAAACTTAGAAATAGAAGGGTGATAAGAAGCGCCCTAGAATTTCTGATCTGGTAAACTTCAAATTGGTTGGTTTGTTGGTAGCTGATGAAGTTGGCTTAGTCACTGAATCATTTATTCATCAGGCATTTGACTACCTACTATATTATAGATGCTACGCTAGATGTTGGAGCTACAAAAATGAAGAAATCGTGTCCCTGCACTCACGGATCTCTTGTACTACTAGAACAGGACAAGAAAGAATACTTTCTATTTTGCCATCTCTCTCTCTCAAAAAAAAAAAAAAAAAAAAATCCAGTTTTAGCAAGTTAGTGACCTGCTGATTTTATAACCCACAAATCTTTTTTGTTTATTTGCCTTGTCACTTAGTGCCTTTAAGAATTATACTTTGACCTTTCCCAAAGGGCAGGGGATTGGTGGGTATGGTAGGGCAAGTGTACCTGGCAACTTTATGAATGACTCTTCTATAGAAAGCTGTAAACCTGGCAGAATTTGGTCAGAGATTTTTCTTCACTCTATTATTGCTTCCCCAGTTGGGACTTTTAACCTCAGAGGAATGTTGGATTGGTGCCAGGCTGTCAGGTCAGGGACATAGTTTCTGCCAAGAGTCTGAAAGAAGAGATCTTTTTCAGTTGAACTTACTTGGCAGTCATCTGTCCCACGTAGAGAAAGACGTGTTTTGGAGTAGATGTGTTTCCTAGATTCATAAGGTTAATAGAGATTGACTCTTATTATGAAACTTTGGGGTCTGCACTCTGCTTTGTGGAATAGCTTGTTTTATTTATTTATTTATTTATTCATTCATTCATTCAAGACAGGGAGTCGCTCTTTCACCCAGGCTGGAGTGAGGTGTCATGATCTTGGCTTACTGCAACCTCTGCCTGCTGTGGGTTCAAGTGATTCTCCTGGCTCAGCCTCCCGAGTAGCTGGAATTACAGGGGCACGCTACCCAGCTAATTTTTGTAGTTTTAGTAGAGACGGGATTTCGCCATGTTGGCCAAGCTGGTCTCAAACTCCTGACCTCAGGTGATCCACCTGCCTCAGCCTCCCAAAGTACTGAGATCAAAGGCGTGAGCCACTGCGCCTTGCCTACTCATGTATTTTGAGTAGTTTTAGCTATCAATTTACTCCTCTGCTAGCATCAAAACACTAGTGAACTCTGAAACTATCCAGTGCATAGTAATTGTTCATTCATTCAAGAAATATCTACCGAGGGCCAGTGTGCCTTGCACTGTGCCAGGTGATACATGCAGAGGATACGTTAGTAAAGGAGACATACAAGTTTCCTGCCTTCAGGAAACTGATATATTAGAGGAGATGGCTAGACAGCAACTAATAAAAATTATTTGAGAGGGAGTGCAGAAAGGAAATAAACAAGGTACCATGTTAGAGACTATTGCAGGTGCGGAGTTCTTTTTATTTTTATTTTTAATTTTTTGTTTTCTTTTTTTAAATAATTTCTGCCTTTATTCCATTGTTAAATGGGGAGGTGTTTAGGGTTGGTAGCCTGTTGCTTCCTTCCTTTAGTTTGGATAAGCAAACTCATAGTAGAAAAGCAGTACTCGGGAAAAGTACAGGGAAAGCATTATTCAGAGTGGTATTATAGGTTACTGGTTAATGCAGGCTTTAACATATTAATGTTGCCTGGGTGCAGTGGCTCACGGCATGGTAATCCCAGCACTTTGGGAGGCTGAGGTGGGTAGATCACGAGGTCAGGTAATCGAGACCATTCTGGCCAACATAGTGAAACCCCGTCTCTACTAAAAATACAAAATATTAGCTGGGTGTGGTGGCGCATACCTGTAGTCCCAGCTACTCTGGAGGCTGAGGCAGGAGAATTGCTTGAGCCCAGGAGGTGGAGGTTGCAGTGAGCTGAGATTACACCAGTGCTCTACAGCCTGATGCCTGATGCCTGATGAAAGAGCAAGACTCTGTCTCAAACAAACAAAAACAGATACTAATGTTAATGAAGAGTTAGGAAATAAAATGTTACACTTCATAATTTTAAACTGCTATCAACTGAAATGAATGAGCTAGGATAGTTTCCCCATTTGGTTAGGAAGCTGCTGACATGGGGCTGTGATTATCCTGTTCCAGTATAATTTGAGCCTTATGTATTTATTTCTTCCTCAGGTAGAGGCCTGAATTTTGATCTATGTTCTACCTACATCCAGCTGCCTGAAAGTACTTAATGATCACATGACCCTGGACATGGATGCTGTCCTGTCGGATTTTGTCCGTTCCACAGGAGCAGAGCCAGGGCTGGCGCGAGATCTCCTAGAAGGTGAGGAGTCGTAGGGGAGAATGAGAAAAGAATAAGTAAAATGTGGTATTTATCATTAGGATGGTTTGGAACATTTAAGGTGATCAGAAAGATACCCTGTGTATGGTAGGCCTTACAGTTAATTCTAATGATATGCTTTGTGTATAACCCATCGTAATTTTAAATTTTAAAATCCCTTTTTCACGTTGAACTTCCTGGGGTAGCTTTTTCCACTTTATGCTCAGGCAGTGCAAGTGAAAATTTATATTAGTCCATTACAAACATTATTTTATTTTATTTTTTTGAGACAGAGTCTCGCTCTGTTGCCCAGGCTGGAGTGCAGTGGCATGATCTTGGCTCACTGCAACCTCTGCCTCCAAGGTTCAAGCAATTCTCCTGTCTCAGCCTCCCGAGTAGCTGGGATTACAGGTGCCCACCACCACACATGGCTGATTTTTGTATTTTTTAGGAGAGACAAGGGTTCACCATGTTGGCCAGGCTGGTCTTGAACTCCTTACCTCAAGTGATCTGCCTGCCTCGGCCTCCCAAATTGCTGGGATTACAGGCATGAGCCACCGTACTTGGCCTAAAAACATAATTTTAGATCTGTAAGACTTCTTCTTTATAGATAAGTGACTTTAGGGTTTTCATGCTTGGGATCTTCCATGGTTTTGTTCTTTCTTTATGTAACATATATTATGGGTAATTCTATGTTGAGTGAATCAATTTTATGTTTTCATTTTGCTGCTTTTGTTTACTTATATCTTTATATACGTAAGTTTGAATGTTCTAGACTTTAAGGTCCTAAAGTGTTAGAATCATGTCCCTAGGATTCTTCGTTTAGAGTCACAAATAATAGATGAAAATATGAAAATATATAATGACACAAACAGGCAGGCCTAGGGGGAAGGGGCCAGTTCTTAGCATACATAGGTAATATTTTAAATTGTCAGCCCTTAGCAAGATGTCACAATTTGACATTTGCTTGGCTGCGTGTGAGAAGAGCATGAATTTGGAAACAGAAGATCAGGGTTTACATTCCAGTTTACTGATTCAGTACAACTTTGCCCTTAATTTGCATTTTCAGTTTCATCTCCTACTACTTTTCCCTGTACTTCCTGTGCTCCAGTCAGGCCTGACTTGTGACCTCTCGGTGATCACGTCAGGTTACTTCCTCAGTCTGCAACATTGCTTTCCTCTATTATTCTCCTCATCTTTCAACATTCAGCTCAAATGGTTCCTCTTTCATAAAATCCTTAACCTTTCTGCATTCCTCTTACAAGATGTGTTGAACGCTTAAGAGTGTTCAATATGTGCATAGTACTTGAAGATATTTTTATTCTCACAACCACCCTAAAATAAAGTTTTATTATCCTGGAGTTATAATTTTAAAACCTGAGGCTCAGTGAAGTTAAGTAGGATTTGAACCTAGGCAATCTGGTTTTGGAGTATGGCTCTAAACAATTATGTTACAAATTATTGTTAGCATGCAGGCACACGTGCGTGCGTGCACGCGCACACACACACACGCTCTCTCGCTCTCTATCGCTCTCGCTCTCGCTCTCTCTCTCATGCTGTGAAAGAAATGTTGAGGATACTGTGAGAGTGAAGCGAGAACCCTAACTTAGATCTGGAGTGCAGGAAAGCCTTTTCTGGGGAGTGATTTTTAAGCCAAGCCCTGAAGGACAAGTAGGAGTGGCAAGACAAAGGGATGTAGAAGAGAGTGTTTATGTGGAATAAACAGCTTATGCAAGGGCCCTAAGTTGGAAGAGAGTTTGGCTCATTGGAAAAACTATTAATAATTGTGAAATAGTAAGAATGGTGCAAGAGGCCAGGCACAGTGGCTCATGCCTGTGATCCCAGAACTTTGGGAAGGTGAGGTAGACAGATCACCTGAGGTTGGGAGTTTGAGACCAGCCTGACCAACATGGAGAAACCCTGTCTCTACTAAAAATACAAAATTAGCCAGGTGTGGTGGTGCATGCCTGTGATCCCAGCTACTTGAGAGGCTGAGTCAAGAGAATTGCTTGAACCCAGGAGGCAGGGTTTGCAGTAAGCTAAGATTGCACCATTGCACTCCAGCCTGAACAACAAGAGCGAAACACCATCTCAAAAAAAGAAAAAAAAAAGAATGGTGCAAGAGCGGTAAGCAGCTGGTTAGATAGGCAGGAAGCAGAAAATAGGGACTCTAGCCAGGTGTGGTGACATTCATTGTAATCCCAGCTACCTGGGAGACTGAGGTGGGAGGATTGCTTGAACCCAGGAACTTGAGACCAGCCTGGGCAACATAGCAAGACCTCGTCTCTTAAGAAAGAAAAAAAGAGGCTGGGTGTGATGGCTCATGCCTGTAATCGCAGCACTTTAGGGGCTGAGAGGCAGGTGATCACCTGAGGTCAGGAGTTTGAGACCAGCCTGGCCAACGTGGTGAAACCCCGTCTCTACTAAAACTATAAAAATTAGCTGGGCCTGGTGACAGGTGCCTGTCATCCCAGCTGTTCAGGAGGCTAGGCAGGAGAATCGCTTGAACCAGGAAGCAGAGGCTGCAGTGAGCTGAGATTGTACCACTATACTCCAGCCTGGGTGACAGAGTAAGACTCTGTCTCAAAAAAAAAAAAAAGGAAAAGGGCTGGGCACAGTGGCTCACGCCTGTAATCCCAGCACCTTGGGAGGCCAAGGTGGGTAGATCACGAGGGCAGGAGTTCGAGACCAGCCTGGCCAAGATGGTGAAACCCCATCTCTACTAAAAATACAAAAATTAGCCAGGTATGGTGGTATATGCCTGTAATTCCAGTCGAGATCATGGCACTGCACTCTAGCCTGGCAACAGAGCAACACTCACAAAAAAAAGAAAAAAAAAAAAGGAGGCTGGGCGTGGTGGCTTACACCTGTAATCCCAGCACTTTGGGAGGCCAAGTGGGTGAATCACAAGTTCAGGAGATTGAGACCATCCTGGCTAACACCGTGAAACCCTGTCTCCACTAAAAATCCAAAAAGTTAGCCAGACATGGTGGCATGGGCCTGTAGTCCCAGCTACTCAGGAGGCTGAGGCAGGAGAATTGCTTGAACCTGGGAGGAAGCAGAGGTTGCAGTGAGCTGAGATCGCACCACTGCACTCCAGCCTGGCTACAGAGCGAGACTCCACCTCAAAAAAAAAAAAAGTTAAAAAAAGAAAAAGAAAAGAAAAAAGAGAATGCAGGGCTTTTGTAAGCCATGATGAGAAGTTTAAATTTTATTCTAGGTTCATTAGGAAACTGGTGAAGGATTTTAATCAGGGGAGTGACATGATTGGATTCGAGTTTTTAACAGTACTTGTGGAGAACTCTGTGGCCAGAGAAGAAGTGATTAAAACAGGAATATTGGCTGGGCATGGTGGCTCACGGCTGTAATCCCAGCACTTTGGGAGGCTGAGGTGGGCGGATCACCTGAGGTCAGGAGTTCGAGACCAGCCTGGCCAACATGGTGAAACCCCATCTCTACTAAAAATACAAAAATTAGCTGGGCATGGTGGCACACGCCTGTTATTCCAGTTACTTGAGAGACTGAGGCAGGAGAATTGCTTGAACCCAGGAGGCAGAGGTTGCAGTGAGCTGAGATGGTGCCACTGCACTCTAGCCTGGGTGACAGAGCAAGACTGGGTCTCAAAAAAAAGAAAAAATAAGTTAACTGATTGTATTGCAATAGGACTGTTTGGCTTTTGTTTTGTTTTGTTTGAGATAGGGTCTCACTTTGTCTTCCAGGCTGAGTGCAGTTGCGTGATCTCAGCTCACTGCAACCTCCACCTCCTGGGCTCAAGTGATCCTCCCACCTCAGCTTCCTGAGTAGCTAAGACCACAAGCGCACACCACCACACCCGGCTAATAGGACTGTTTGATACTGATAATTGAAAAGAAGAGAAAGAAATCAAAAGTTAACTGATTGTAGAGGAAAGAGATTAGGAGTAGAGAGACCAGATAGAGAGTTCCTTCCTAAAAGATCAAAGACTAAGTAAAGATTATGAGGACCTCAAATGGGGCAGTGGCAATAAAAATGGATAATAAGAAATGGATTCGAGAGATGTTTTAGGGGTACAAACAACCATGAAGATTGTGTGATCTGAGGATATGTGAGGAGCAGAAAATGACTGAAGTTCCAGGGCCTGGAGAGATTGTGATGCCATTACTGATTTAGGAAACATAGGAAGAGGAGAAGCAGCAAGCTTTGGGAAAGAAACTGATGGATATTCAATTTGGCCCTGTGGATTGTTAGGAGGACTTGATTTTAAGGAGATTTGCAGACAGTTGGAAATACAGATTTGATCCTCAAGGCAGATGTCACTCATTCATGCATTGATTCAGGAGAAGAGTTCTCCATTAATTTAGCAAATATTTACTGAGTAACTACTATGTGCCAGGTACTGTTCTAGATGCCTAAAACAAAATAAACAAAATGTTCTAGCAGGAGAGAGAGTCAATAAACAACAAACATGATAACTAACTAAATTATAAAGCATATTATAAGCTGTCAAGTGCTATGGAAGAGAGTAAAGGGAATGATGAAGTGGGTTGTGGTTTTTAATTGGGTAGTCAGGGTAGACCTTATTAACAATGTGATGTTTAAGTGAATACCTAAAGCTGATGAGGAGTTGTCTGTGTGGATATATTGGGAAAAGAGCCTTCTAGGTAGAGGGAATAGTCAGTGGAAAGGCCCTAGAGTGGGAGTGGACTTAGCATGTTCTAGGAACAGCAAGGTCAGTGGTGACGGGAACAGAGTGAGCAAAGGGAGTCAGAACAATTGGCTAACATAATGATTAGAAGGAAAATCATCAGTAATGATTTAGAAGTAAAATTTTAAGTAAATCAAGCACTATTCTAAGTGCTTTCAACTTATTTAATCTTCGTAACAACTCCGTCAGGTAGGCACTGTTACTGTCACCCGCATTTTCACAGATAAGGAAATTGAAGCACAGTGAAGAGGCAGAAAAGAGGCCAGAACATAGGAAGCCCTGAGTATCAGGCAAAAGAGACTAAGTTTTATTCTGTAGGCAGTGGTAAGCCATTAAAAATCTTGATTATTGAACTAAAATGATGACAACTGTGCTTTAGAAAGATTAATCTCGTGGGATTCTTTGGAATGGATTGGAGGTAGGACAGTAGGTGACAGGAATTGAAATAAGATGGCAGCAGATGGAATAGAACAAGAAAGAAGTGTGAGTAATTATACAATGCTTCTTGAATAATTTAACTGGAGAAAGCATCAGAAAAATCCATTATGACAAATCTGTCGTCAAAGGTCATTTAATTAGTAGAACGGTGATTCTTAAATTTGGGGGAAATATAGTTTCCTTTGATAAGTGGGTGACAGCTGTAAACTCCTTCACTAGAAAATGCACAAGCCCATGATCTTCTATGCAGGTTCAGTGTTTAGGACACGCTAGAGTACATGCAGGCTAAGAACCTCTTTGGATCTCAGAATTAGGAGACCTGGGCTTGAGTCCTGCTGGGTCTAGTGTGAATTAGCTGACTTTGGGCAAATAATTTACTTCTCTAGGCTTTGTTTTCTTTATCTGTAAAAGGAAGTTTTAATTTTAGATTACTAGATCTTTAAGGGCTCCTTTAGTTCAGAGGGACAAAGTTTCTATCTTCATGGAGCTTATGAAATAGACAACAAATAAGTAAGTAAAGATATTTGATAAATTAGATTGACGTGTTATAAAGAAAATTAAAACGGGGTAAGGAAAAGAACAATGACTGAAATGTGCATGCGTATATTTCTCTATACTCTGGGTGCACAGTTCCCTTTTTGCTTTGTCTCCTGACAGGAAAGAATTGGGATGTGAGTGCTGCCCTCAGTGATTTTGAACAGCTACGTCAAGTCCATGCTGGGAACCTACCCTCATCCTTTAGTGAAGGAAGTGGTGGCTCCAGGACCCCTGAAAAAGGATTTTCTGACAGAGAGCCTACTCGCCCTCCCCGACCTATCCTACAACGGCAGGATGACATCGTTCAAGGTACTGCGGTGACTGGGGAATGTTTCTGTCTATGGTGTAGGAAGGGAGGGGACTGTTAAGTGGTGTCATAAAGTCTAGTGATCCGTTGGAGGTGATTCCATTTTCCCCACCCTCCCAGCTGAACACAGATTGGGGTGGCCTCAGTCTGCCTGGGTGCTGCAGTCTCTCACTGTGTCTCTGCATCTTTAGTGTTACCCTGTATAAAAGCCTTCCTCAGATACTGTGAAAGAAATAGATGAAGGAGGATAACAGTGTGCTTGTTGATGTAAAGTTCATATAAAGGTAGAACTGAAAGAGTTACTACCTTTTTGGGGGGTAATTTGTTAATATTTGCCAATATCTATCAAAATTAAAATGCACACTCTTTGACTCAGCAATTTCATATCTAGGAATTTATCATATATGTGTAAATGCACATATATATCCTTTAAATAAAGAAATACATAGGTCTGGGCGTGGTGGCTCCCGCCTGTAATCCCAGCATTTTGGGATGCCAGGTGGGCGGATCACCTGAGGTCTGGAGTTCGAGACCAGCCTGGTCAACATGGTGAAACCCCATCTCTAAAAATAGAAACATTAGCTGGGCATGGTGGTGTACTCCTGTAATCCCAGCTACTCGGGAGGCTGAGGCAGAAGAATCACTTGAACCTGGCAGGCAGAGGTTTCAGTGAGCTGAGATTGTGCCACTGCACTCCAAGCCTGGCGACAGAGCAAGACTCCATCTCAAAATAAATAAGTAAATAAAAATTAAAAAAATACATAAATGCAGTAGATAGGGATATTCACAGCAGCATTATTTTACAATAATTAAATGTTGAAACTTTTTTTTTTCCTTGAGGCAATCCATCTGCTTTGGCCCCCTGAAGTGCTGGGATTACAGGTGTGAGCCACCACGCCTGGCTCTGAAAACATTTAATGTCCATTAGTAAAGGAGTGGTTAAGTAAATTGTAATCATCCATATTGTGTAATAATCTGCAGTCATTAGAAAGAATTAGATAGAACTTGGTGTACTGTTTTGGAAAAAGTTCTAAAATTGATTCAGAAAGGGACTGCGTGTGGTGGCTCATGCCTGTAATCCCAGTACTTTGGGAGGTCAAGGCTGGTGGATCATCTGAGGTCAGGAGTTTAAGACCAGCCTGGCCAACATGGTGAAACCCTGTCTCTGCTAAAATTACAAAAATTAGTACACACCTGTAATCCCAGCTACTTGGGAGGCTGAGGCAGGAGAATTGCTTGAGCCAGGAGGCAGAGGTTGCAGTGAGCCGAGATTGCACCACTGCACTCCAGCCTGGGTGACAAAGTGAGACACGACATGAAAAAAAGTTTTCTGAAAGGTAAGATGCAATGCAATGTATGTAGTATACAGTGTACTCTCATTTGTGTTTTAAAAGATGATTTTAGCTGGGCCCAGTGGCTCATATCTGTAATCCCAGCACTTTGGGAGGCTGAGGCGGGCGGATTACCTGAGGTCGACAGTTCAAAAATACAAAATTAGCTGGGCATAGTATAGCACATGCCTGTAATCCCAGCTACTCAGGAGGCTGAGTCAGGAGAACTGCTTGAACCCAGGAGGCAGAGATTTCGGTGAGCCAAGATTGTGCCATTGCACTGCAGCCTGGGCAACAAGAGTGAAACTCAGTCTCAAAAAAAAAAAAAAGATTTTGAAAGCTATATATGCACAGAAGTTTCTAGAAGGATACGAAAGGTTTCCTCTTGGGAAAGGATCAGGAATTTTAAATGAAAAGAAGACTTCCTTGTGAAATCATTTTATGCCTTTTGATAGTATATTGATTTTTTTAATCATAGGCACGCGGTACTTTTTTTAAGGCAGGGTCTTGCTCTGTTTCCCAAGGCTGGAGTGAGGCTGGTGGAACACAGCTCCCAAGTAGCTGGGACCATGGGCACACACCACCTCGCCTAGCTAAATTTTTGATTCTTTGTAGAAATGAGGTCTCACTCTGATGCCCAGGCTGGTCTAGAACTACTGGGCTCAAGTGATCCCTCCACCTTGGCTTTCCAAAGTTTTGAGATTACAGGTGTAAGCCACCATGCCCAGCCTACATGGTAGTTTCAGAATACCTAAAAAATATTTTTACGGTGGGCATGGTGGCTCACACCTGTAATCCTAGTACTTTGGGAGCCCAAGGCTGGCAGGTCACTTGAGGCCAGGAGTTTGAGGAGGCCAGCCTGGCCAACATGGAGAAACTCTGTCTCTACTAAAAATACAAAAAAAAATTAGCTGGGCGTGTTGGCGCGTGCCTGTAATTCCAGCTACTCAAGAGGCTGAGGCAGGAGAATTGCTTGAACCTGGGAGGTGGAGGTTGCAGTGAGTCAAGATTGTGGCACTGCACCCTAGCCTGAGTGACAGAGCCAGACTTCCATCCCAAAGAACAAAAACAAGGGCAGTACAGTGGCTCACACCTGTAATCCCAACACTTTGGGAGGCCGAGGCAGGTGGATCACCTGAGTTCAAGACCAGCCTGGCCAACATAGTGAAACCACATCTCTATTAAAAATTCAAAAATTAGCTGGGCGTGGTGGTGGGCCCCTATAATCCCAGGTACTTGGGAGGGTGAGGCAGGAGAGTTGCTTGAACCCGGGAGGCGGAGGTTGCAGTGAGCCGAGATTGTGCCACTGCACTTCAGCCTGTGCAACAAGCGCGAAGCTCCGTCTCAAAAAGAAAAATAAAAAACAAAACTAAAAAATATTTTCAAAATAAAATAACTTTAGACAACTCCGTTTATTTTGTGCATCATCTCTGGCAAATACTGTATTAAGAATGGCTACCCAACATGCTTTTGAAATTTTCTCCCCTGTGGATCATCATTAAATCATTACATAACTGAAGCCATACAAATGAACTATAATACTACATTGAGCAAATTATAATTACAGTGGAATATCTGCTTGGGAATTACAAGTGTCATGTGTTCGAAACAAATGAAATGATATGGGGTACTGTCTACATTATTGTTCTCATCTATAGACTGTTTAAGAACTGACTGTCCCTATAAATTTCTGATAAATATGAGTATTGAGAAAATCTGTAGGAAGCAATATAAGTAAATGTTATTGATGTAGGAAGAAAGTTCCCAAATATGTAAGATATGTTGTTGATTTTATTTTGTTTTACTTTGAGATGGGGTTTCCCTCTATCGTCCAGGCTGGAGTGTGGTGGCACAATCTCAGCTCACTGCAGCCTCCCTCCACTTCTCAGGTTTAAGCAACTCTCCCACCTCAGCCTCCCAAGGGATTACAGGGGTGCACCACCTCACCCGGCTAATTTTTGTATTTTTAGTAGAGACTGGATTTTACCATGTTGGCCAGGCTGGTCTCGAACTCCTGACCTCAGGTGATCCACCCACCTCAGCCTCCCAAAGGATTTTCTTTTCTATAATGGAAATCTTTTTCCATTATAGAAAAAGTGCTTTCCAAGACCTTGAGAATTACCAGAGAGATTATTTGACTAACTCCAGTGAAACCTCACTTCCGTTATTCCCTTCTCCTCTCACCAAACAGTGACCAACTTGCTAAATGAATGGGTCCCTATCACATTGAGAAATGGAAGTGGAGGAAGACAGAGTCAGAGGGAGGGGAAGACAAGGCAAATTCCAAACAGGAGTAGAAAGAGGAATGGATATTTGGTGCTAATGTGAGTGCCTGCAAAATATTTTCTATACTTCTCCAAACAATTGGCTTCAGAAAAAGGGTTGTGAAATTCAGCAGTCAGTGAGACTTAGTTTTTCTCTGAATATAAACCCTGTTGAGAGGTAACTATCAGCACATCAAGTGGAGAGTTCTCCAAGTGGGCTGTGTATGTTCTAAGGTGACTCCATTTCTCATTGCAGAAAAACGCCTGTCTAGGGGCATCTCCCACGCCAGCTCCAGCATTGTTTCCCTGGCCCGGTCCCATGTCTCCTCCAATGGTGGGGGTGGGGGGAGCAATGAGCACCCCCTGGAAATGCCCATCTGTGCCTTCCAGCTTCCAGATCTCACTGTGTATAATGAAGACTTCCGCAGCTTCATAGAGAGAGATCTCATTGAGCAGTCCATGCTGGTTGCCTTGGAACAGGCAGGTCAGTGAGTGCTTCCTTTCCCATGCTTTTCCCCCTCTACTCTCCACCGTATGGACGGTCTGGGCTTGATCAGTAACTTCCGGTTGTGGATCAGCAGATCCAGTGTATGATCTGATCGCAGTCGAAGTCAGGAGTCAGTGGGATGAACTTGTGCTGACGTTAAAAAAAGGATACAGATTAGATACTTTACTCTGGAAATTTCCTGTTGGATGGAAGAGAAACCAGATACACATGTGCAAAGGCCTAGGAATCAATACTTGAAATCAATGCATGAAAGAAATACAACTAATTATAATTGGCCCTGGAATACCCTTTGTGAACAAAAATGGCTAATACTGTAGATGATGCACAGTAGTGAACCTGTCCCCCCAAATTTATTTACCTTTGTGATTGTGTTTATCTTAAATTATTATTAAAATTCTTGTCATAGGGTGAAGCAGCTGGAAGTTCTGGAAAAGCTTATCAGGCATTAAAATGCTTGCTGGGAGAAGAACTGGAGTTCGATGGGGGCATGAAAGGAAGCTTTTATTTTTCATTTTGTAACCTAACCACATACATCTATTTGTCATTTTTTTTCTTTTTTCTTTTTTTTTCTGATAAGAAAGCTTTGTTGTTACCTGATATTTGTAATTTTTTTTTAAGTTAATAAATTATCACGGCTGGGGAGATTATAAGCCACTTTTTCTTTAAGTAGTTCAAGAAACTAGGCTCCACAGTAGATCAAGAAAACTTACGTATCACTCATAAAATATTTTCCTCATGTAAATAATGGGTTGGCAACTGTGGGATGACTGTACGGAATTACGACTTATTTTCTTGGGTATTTTATATACTTTGTCTTATTGCTTATGCTTTTTAAAGTCACACCCCACACATGCTGACATGCTGTCATATATGCAGATGGTACTCATAAGACACTTTAAATACATGCTTTGAGTTGTTTTTGTTTTGTTCATGATGGATTTTTGCTGATCTTTGTTGCTGTAATATATACTGGTTTCCTGAGTGGAGGGAAGGAATCAGAGCCGGTCCAAGCAGTCAACAGTTTCAACTTATGTCCTTGGCCTCGCCATTTAACCCAAGGTTTCTCAGCCTTGGCACTATCAACATTTTGGTCTAGATAATTCTTTGTTTTGCAGGCTGCCTTGTGCATTATATCATGGTTAGCAGTATCCTTGGCCTCTACCCATTGGATGCCGGTAGGATTCTCCTACCAGTTGTGACATGCAAACATATCTTCAGTCATTGCCAGTGTCGCTTTGGGACAAAATTGATCTACTCACTGATCTAACCGATTGTGCTCACAAGTTTCTGACTAAATATAAGTGAGGAAGATGTAAAGAGCAATCAAGTGATGGTTTTATTCTGGGTAGGCCTCCAAGAGAAGGCTGCTTTGGAGTCTGTTTTAGAAGTACTGTGGGAAGGGTTCCATGGACAATCTACTCCTTTTTCTCCACTGTCTTCTTTCTACAGGGCGTTTGAACTGGTGGGTGAGTGTGGACCCCACCTGTCAGAGGCTGCTTCCTTTGGCAACTACTGGAGATGGGAACTGCCTCTTGCATGCAGCCTCCCTTGGTGAGTCTTGAAAGCAGTACTCCGTTCCCCTGCAGAAAGGAAGCAATTGAGTCAAATCTCATGTGTAGGACTCCATCCAGACAACCTTGATCTTAGGCAGAAGTGATGGTTCAGATCAAGATTGTGTGTGCTTACGTGTGTGTGTGTGTGTGTGTGTGTGTGTGTGTTTGTGTTGGCACAAGAGGAAATGGGAGTGAACCGTACTTTTGCTAGTGAGATAGTGAAGGAAGCACAGGTATTGGCTTGGGCGGGCTCTGAGAGCTGATCCCGAGAGTAATGAGTAGGAGCAAGCCAGCAGTGTATAGCTAGATGTGTGTATGTGTTCAGTTCTACTTAATATTTATTCTTTTGGTGTATGAAAGAGATATGGTTTTAGCAGTCCTTTGTGACACACACTTACTTTATTTATTTACATATTTAAAGACCAAGTCTCGCTCTTTCAGAGTCTCGCTGTCACCAGGCTGGAATGCAGTGGTGCGTCTTGGCTCACTGCAACCTCTGCCTCTCAGGTTCAAGGGATTCTCCTGCCTCAGGCTCCTGAGTAGCAGGGACTGCAAGTGTGCACCATCACGCCCAGCTAATTTTGTATTTGTAGTAGAGAAGGGTTTCACCATGTTGGCCAAGATGGTCTTGATCTCTTGACCTTGTGATCCGCCTGCCTCGGCCTCCCAAAGTACTGGGATTACAGGCATGAGCTACTGTGCCCGGCCCGTGTAGTTTTTGAGATGGAGTCTCACTCTGTTGCCCAGGCTGGACCTCTGCCCCTGGCTTCAAGTGATTCTCCTGCCTCAGCCTCTCAGGTATCTGGGATTACAGGTGGGAGCCACTGTGCTGTGCTGTAAATAGGCTTAATAATTTAAAGTAAGGGCTAGGCATAGGGGCTAGTGGCTCACGCCTGTAATCCCAACACTATGGGAGGCCAAGGTGGGCAGATCACTTGAGGCTAGGAGTCCGAGACCAGCCTAGCCAACACGGTGAAACCCCATCTCTACTAAAAGTAAAAAAATTAGTGGGGCATGGTGGCGGGCACCTGTAATACAAGCTACTAGGGAGTCTGAGGCAGGAGAATCACTGAACCCAGGGGGCACGGAGGTTGTGGTGAGCCGAGATCACTATACTCCAGCCTGGGCAATGGAGCAAGACTCTGTCTCAAAAAAAAAAAAAAAGAATTAAGCCAATTTACAACTCAGTATATTATTTGCAGCCAGGTGCCATGGTTCACACCTGTAGTCCCAACACTTTGGGAGGGTGACGCGGGTGGGTCACTTGAGGCCAGGAGTTTGAGACCAGCCTGGCCAACGTGGTGAAACCCCGTCTCTACTAAAAATAAAAAATTAGCAGAATCAAGCTGAGGTATCTTACCATTATGCTTTCTTACTACAGGGATGTGGGGTTTCCATGATCGGGACTTGATGCTGCGGAAAGCTTTGTATGCACTGATGGAGAAGGGAATTGAGAAGGAAGCATTGAAAAGGCGCTGGAGGTGGCAGCAGACACAGCAGAATAAAGAGGTGGGAGAGCTTGGGGGGGAACACCTTGTTTCCTAAAGTTACCTAGCTGCCAAATTCACCTGGTTCCTGCCAGCAGAAAATATTTCCAAGTGCTTATGTCAGTGTGACTCCCGTTATGATCCTGAAAATTGGAGAAAATGCAGCTAACACCATGGGGTAAATGCCTTCTTATATGGTCATGAGAACTGGTGATGGGCGTAAGACCTACAGAGAGGTATCTAACATTGTGCTGCTCCCCCGATAGGTGCTTTACAACTTTAGTGGCAGTATTTTGCAAAATGAGTTATGACAATTCCATAGGATTTTTGTATTTTTTTTTTTTTGCTTGTAATAAGGCTAGATCAATTTTTAAAGACTTGTGTTTCCAGCCCTTATAGGAATGTGAATGCTTAAAAATCTTCTTGGACATATATACCATTTGTTTTTTATATACTCAGTTTTAGTTTATTTTAAATTTTAAAAAGCATAAGGAGGCAGCATTCTAATCACACACAAAAAACATACCTGTTTCATTGAGTTTGAACAGTACTTCTCAGGAGTTTGACAAATGTTGAGGCTGCTTTTATATAAGGCAGTAACAGTGGATTGTTTGTACTTGCCCTTTCCATAACAGCGGTTGGGCAAACTATGGCTGTTTTGTTAAAAAAAAAAAAAAAAAAAAAAAAGTTTTATCAGAACACAGTCCGGTGCATTTCTTGGTTGTTTACACCTGTAACTGCTTTCTTCCTCTAACAGCAGAGTAGTAACATGTGGCCTGCAAAGCCTATACTTATTGACTATCTAGCCCTTTACAGAAAAAGTTTGCTGATTACTTCCCTTCAATGATGACATTATGCCTTTACATAAAAATAATGAGGCTCCCTATTTCCTTTCCCTCTGATTCTGTGTACTGTGTTTATATCTCCTGCCCTTCATGTATATTTATTTTTTTGCCATGTTATGACTGGATCTTGCTGGCATTGAATATGGTAATGTCTCTTTAGAAGCTTTCCTTTTTTGTCCACCTTTCTTTTTTTCTCATTTTATTGCTCTGTCATAACTGACAATAATATAGAAGAGGTTTTTTTTTGTTGTTTTAGTTACTTAGAATTTTATGTCCTGAAGATGTAATATGTAAGTAGAACATGCTATGTTTCTTCCTCAAAAACAAATAATCCAGTTGTTAAAAGTAGGAGATATTAACATCAGAATCCTGTCCCTGAGCAGCCAGTCTTCCCCAGAAGATTCCTAAGGGAAATAAACCCACAAGGGCAAGGCCACAGAAGTGACATTTTTTGTTAGCACCAAAAGCTTAGCTGGGTGTTGTGGAAAGCTTTTGCCTGAGCTAGAGCTAGCCTAGAATTTAGAACCCAAAGCAAATCAGTAGTCAGCTTTGGAGTAGTCAGCTTTGGCTTCTTCACTGTTGAGTTTCAGATCGTAGTGGAACCTTAACCACTGCAGAGGCAGGAAAAGGCCAAACCAGAGCATGCCAACTACTAAGTAGAAATGATAGCAACAGCAGAGAATAAGTGTGCCCTATTCCAGTTATTAAAGGAAATACCGTTCTTATTCTAAAGATGGGGTTAGATTATAATGGTATTTAGCCAGGAGACCCAGAAATACCCAAGTTCTATCCTTGGCCAGCCGGCCTTTCTGTCTCAAAGTCCCCGATATGCATAGAGAATAGTGGCTAGTAATGGAGCAATCCTTTTACTCCTTTTGCTCAGCACAGTGAAAGTTCATACTGAAAATGTGGCCTTCATAATTGTCTTAGCTTAAACCATTCATAGCATTATACCCACCTTGGGAGTGGGGATGGCAGGATGGGGGTGATGAACTGCGGAAGCTTCCTTTGGCTTCCCAGTACCAAAACCACACTAAATAAGTTTTCATTTCCTGAGCTTCCTTGTTTTGTGTTGAAATTGGTCGTGAGGCTCAGTAATAGTTTCTTAAATGTTAAGGCTAGAAGTGTACGCCACCTAGTGGTTGTGTACATTAAAACAAGATGCAGAAATGTGAGGAAGAGGGATCCGGATCCCTGTGGATGTGTACATCGGAGTGACTGCAGCACTCCATATAGAACCTGGGTATTAGTCTCTTTATTTTTAATTGAAGTAAAATTTGTGATAGCATTTTACAAATTGGAAATAGCGGTGTCATTTAAAAAATTCCCATTAAATTTGTTCCCAATGCCCCTCATGTTTCCAGTGATTCCTTCTACTCTTGTCAGTGTGCAGTTAAGCAGTGTAGACTCATTTTAATACTAATGTCAGCCAAATAAAATTAATAAGGTAAACTTATTTCCCATATCATTCTGTACATCCTAAAGCCAATGTATTTTAAAATTGCTTATACCATTGGCTGCTTTCCTTTGGTAAAAATTGTAGTTTCACTTAGCACATATTTATTGATTTTAGTCACAAAATAGGCCCTGGACGTATTGCATAAAACATGATCCTAGAGTAGAGGAGGAGATGGACATGTAAATACATCACTGCAATAGGTTATAACATGTATGACTGTTATGATAGAAGTCTCTATAGCAATTAATGCTAGCCAGGTGCAGTGGCTCACACCTGTAATCCCAGCACTTTGGGAGGCTGAGGAAGGGAGATCATGAGGTCAGGTGTTTGAGACCAGCCTGGCCAACGTGGGGAAACCCTGTCTCTACTAAATATACCAAAAATTAGCTGGGCGTGGTGATGGGTGCCTGTAATCCCAGCTACGTGAGAGGCTGAGGCAGGAGAATTGTTTGAACCCGGGAGGTGAAGGTTGCAGTGAGCCATTGCACTCCGGCCTGGGCAACTCCGTCTAAAAAAAGAAATTAAGTCTGGGCTGGAAAGGGAGATTTTGGAGTCATGAGCCATATATATGGTGGTGGGTGAGATTATGGCAGTAAAAGAGATCACCCAGAGGGAACCAAGGTGAAAGTCATTGACACACCAGTAGTATTTTGGAGGTACACGGAGTTCAGAGAAATGAAAAGTAATTTTATGGAAGCTAAAGGCAAAGAAAATTTAAAGAGGAAAATAAGCCACGTGAAGGCTATGAGAACCAGGGTTCACTGAATTTGGCAATTAGCAGGCCATTATTCTTTGCCAAAATCAGGTAGGTGAAATGGTATGTGGCAGGTGGTTGAGCAGGATGGAGGGCAGAAACAGAGGCCAGATTGCAATAGGTCACAGAATAGGTGATAAAGAAGTGTGAAAAAGATCTTAGACTATTGTTTCATGGACTATTGACTATGAAAGAGGGAAGAGATTTGACTTGGTAGTACAATTTGTAGACCAAGTGCTAAGCGATTAGACAGTGGAGTAATTGTGAATAAGGTAGAATGGATGTTGCCTCTTAGAACCCAGCCTCTGATTGCTCAGTGTCTCCTGCCTGTCCTTCACACAGTCAGGGCTGGTGTACACAGAGGACGAATGGCAGAAGGAGTGGAATGAACTCATCAAGCTTGCCTCCAGTGAACCCCGAATGCATCTCGGTACCAATGGAGCCAACTGTGGTGGGTAAGTAGGGCTAAGTGGGGGAGCAGGAAATCTTAAGTCCTCATTGGGCTTCCACAGCCTAGTGTTTAGAGAGCTCTGTGCTAAGAGGATATTAGAAGGAAAGAGAGGAGCTATGCTAAGGGCACAACAGTGTGTAACAACATGATATATTTAGGAACTACAGGTAGTTCACTATTGAACTGGAATACAAAGTAGCCCATCTAGATTTTGGAAACTTCAGGACAAATGACCCAATATTTTCAGTAAGTAAACGACAAGGAAAATAAAAAGGGACAAGGAACTTACAGGTTTAAATGCACTAAAAAGATATGTCAGCCTGGGTGCGGTATCTCAGCCTGTAATCTCAGCACTTTGAGAGGCTGAGGGAGGAGGATGACTTGAGCCCAGGAGTTCGAAACCAGCCTGGGTAACATAGTGAGACCCCATCTCTCTCTCTCTCTTTTTTTTTTTTTTTAAAGACAGAGTCTCGCTCTGTTGCGTGGGCTGGAGTGCAGTGGTGTGATCTCAGCTCAATGCAACCTCTGCCTCCTGAGTTCAAGCGATTTTCTGCTTCAGCATCCCAAGTAGCTGGGACTACAGGTGTGTGTCACCACCCCCAGCTAATTTTCATATTTTTGGTAGAGATGGGTTTCACCATTTTGGCCAGGCTGGTCTCGAACTCCTGGCCTCAAGTGATCCACCCGCCTTGACTTCCCAAAGTGCAAGATTACAGGTGTGAGCCACCATGCCTGGCCAGTGAGACCCCATCTTTACAAAAAAAAAAAAAAAAAAAAAAATTAGCCAGGCATGGTGGTGCGTGCCTATAATCCCAGCTACTTGGGAGGCTGAGGTGGGAGGATTGCCTGAGCTGGGGTGGTCGAGGCTGCACTGAGTTGTGACGGCACCCCTGCACTCCAGCCTGGGCAACAAAGAGAGACCCCTGTCTCTAAAAGAAGAAAAAAGACATCAACCAGTTGGGATGTGTGGAGATTATAAGACAGTTAAGGAAATGGGAATAATGTCTGTGTGTTTAATTATTGTTAACATTTTAAAGTATGATATTAATGGTATAGTGGTTGTTTATAAAGGCAGTCCTTTATTTTTTCAGAGGTAGAAAATGAAATACAATGGATGAAATTATATAATGTCCAGGAGTTTCTTCAAAGTCGTGTGGCGAGAGCCCCGTAGTGGGGGAGACAGGGAAGTAGACTGAGTGTAGGTGAAACAAGGTTAAAGCGGGGTAGGGGAATGTGAGTGTTGAGTGTGTTATCATTTCTAGTACTGAACATGTGTACAATTTTGAAATTTTCCATAGTAGTTAAAAATTCTCAACTACCCAGATTTTATTGTACATATGAATAATCTGGGAGAATTATTTAAAATGCTGATTTCTGGATCTCCACCCCAGAAAAGTCCAGATGAGTTGGACAGAGCTAAGGCCCAGAAATCCTCATTTGTAATAAGCATTCAATGTTGAATAAATTTGCTTTAGGGGGTGGAAGCCATTGAATATTGAGTATGTGAATGACAGGAGCAAATTTGTCACTCCATATTTGAACACACTGACACCAGTGGATAATGAGTGGAAGGGAGTGAGATAAGAGGCAGTTGTAGTAATCCAGGAAGAGGCCATGGATGTGAACAGCGTGGTGGACTGAAGATAGGCCAGGGGAGACGAGAGAGAAACACACAGGAGATGGCATTGGTCAAACCAGGTGATTACTGGAAGGTGAGAGATAAAGCACAGGAAATCGTTCACAAATTTCTGATTGGGCTACTGGGTAGATGGTGAGGTTGTTCTTTAAATGAGGGAACATAGGAAAGGAATTGCATTTGGCCTTTTTTGTAAGACATGAGTGTGATGTGTGGGTGGTTGTGTATATAAAGTAAGTAGGATGAAGTTATGCAGTTGTATATTGAGCTACTGGATAAAGAAAATGGAGAGAGGTTATTGAACAGGAGGAATATTAAGAGATAGGGATTACCTCAAAATTCCTAACACTGCTTTAACCCCAGAGCCTTCAAATATCTTTTCTTAGATTTCTCCATCTGTGAGACGGAAGTAGAAACAGCCATAGTAGCACAAAATAATCAGCTATATCAGTGGCAGCCTTAAGACTGGCTGGAAAACCAGGAAAGGACAGTTCTCCTCTTCCCTTTCTGCAGAACTGGTCTTCAGGGTCTCCTGTTTCTGCTCTCTCACTTCTACCGCACCCCTTCCACTCTCTCCCCTCCCGCCATTCCAGGGTGGAGAGTTCTGAGGAGCCTGTATATGAGAGCCTTGAAGAGTTTCACGTCTTTGTCCTGGCTCACGTGCTTAGAAGGCCCATAGTCGTCGTGGCAGACACCATGCTGAGGGACTCTGGAGGGGAAGGTGAGTCAGCCAGTCACTCCTCACTCCATCCTGAGCAATCCCTTTTGCAAAGCCTTAGGCTAAGCATTGGAAGGAAGCAGGGAAATGGGATAGATAGACCCTTGGGGAAAAAGCAAGGTATCAATTAGCATAGTGCAAAATTCTCAAGAGGTTCTGAGTAAAGCAGTTGGGATGAATTCACAGGGGTTCTTAGGAAAGAATTATTAAACATGTTGGAATGAAAGCAGGGACTCAATTGGCAGAGTGGGGTGAAGGGATTGTCCACTAGGCAGAAACACAGCCTTCATAACAATTTTCATGGTTTCCTGCAGCATTTGCCCCTATTCCCTTTGGAGGAATCTATCTGCCTTTGGAGGTCCCAGCCAGCCAGTGTCACCGCTCCCCTCTGGTGCTCGCCTATGATCAGGCCCACTTTTCTGCACTCGTGTCCATGGAGCAGAAGGAGAATACCAAGGAACAAGGTGCTGAATGACGTGTCTTTTTGTCTGCATTATTTTCACTTGGAAAATATGGAATGAGATCTATGTGGGAGGAAAGAATTCAGTGACATGCAAGCCCAGACAGCTCGTGTTGATACTGTTTTATTAAGCTATAAGTTATGCCAGAGTTTTCAAATTTAAAAAAAAAATGGGTTGGGAGAAAAGCAAGACCTGTATTCCCTCTTCTGGAGTAAAGGCTTATGATTAAGGTGGTAGGACCTTCTAAATGATGCTTTGCTATGTTTGTCTTAAATTATGACTGAATTCTCTGTATTTACATTAACTGGAAAGAACATCATGAGAGTTATTTGACTGAATGGTGGGGACTCAGGGAGATTTGTGGCCTAAAGAGTATGCTGCATGGTAGGGGGAAAACTAGCTAATTGGTGTTAATTCCAGGGTAATTCACATGTAAGAATTGAGAAGCGACCACAATTAGAGACCTTAGTATGATTTCAGTGTTCAGTTGCCTTTCTCTCTCCTCAAGGAGACTCCTTGATGATATGTTTCTTCCTCCCCAGCTGTGATCCCACTTACAGATTCAGAGTATAAGCTGCTGCCCTTGCACTTTGCGGTGGACCCTGGAAAGGGCTGGGAGTGGGGCAAAGATGACAGTGACAATGTCCGATTGGCCAGGTAAGCCAGGCCTAGTCTTTTCATCTGCTTTGAAACTGGGATCTCTTCCACATGCAGCATCCATATGCCAGGGATTTTTTCTCAGCTCAGGCAAGACAGTCACAACCTAAGGCCAGTTTCTTTGGGAAGACGGAGAGGTGGAAGACAGGTTGGGCACCAGGACTCTTTCATTGTGCAGCTGCTTTTTCTCCCTCTGAAAGAGATGGGAATCCTAGGATCTCAACTGGTTCTTTTCTTACAATAGGAAAAGTATTCTTACACTGATACATCCCTAAAACAGTGATGAGAAAATCAGGATAATCAAATCACATGTCTTATCTCAGCCCAAGTGAGAGGGGTTTTAAAGAGTTGATCAAAATAGTTTGCTTTGAGTTTTTGCCTCTCTGAAATTGAAACTAATAGCAAGAAAAATATGTTCCCTCCCTGACTAGCCCCCAGTCTACCTCCCTGTAGCTTGTTGAGCCTTCCTTCTGCCTCCTGCCTAGCTTCCTGCTGGAGAGAGTATGAATGCGAAAGCCTCTCCCTTAACACTTACCCAGCACTTCCTCCTCTGGGCTACTGCCACTGGGTCACAGCTAAGAGTCTGATTTTCAAATCCAGAGTTTATGGCTTTTTAAAAATAAGCTCTCACCTATTTATCAAAAGCTCCTTCTAAATAATGTTTACAACAACAACAATATAATGGCTGCTGTCTAGTATTTCCCATTTTCCAGACACCGTGCTGGGCTCTTCCCAAACACTATTTTATCTTTACAACAACCCCACAGGATAGATACTATCTATACCATTCTCAGCTGCAACTGAGTTTCAGGGAGTTTGAAGTGACTTGCTCAAGGTCATAAAGCTTAGTAATTGGTGGAGAAATAGTTCAAACGCAACCCTACTTGAGTCCCAAGCCGTATGGCCCTCTCCCACCCTTCCTCCCAACTGTAGCACATTGCTTTGCTTTTAAAAGGTCACAGTAATTTTTTCTTTTTTCTCTTTTTCGTAGTGTAATTCTGTCTCTAGAGGTCAAATTACATCTGCTACATAGCTACATGTATGTGAAGTGGATCCCACTGTCGTCTGATGCACAGGTGAAGAGTACTCCCACATCTACCCTGGTGTGTCCTCATTTTCAGTGACAGAACAGATCTGGACCCATTTCCTTCTGAATCTGTTCTGAGTGGTAACTTACGATTCAAGGTTAGAAGTAACCAGAAGATGTCAAATAAGTTTCAAAGACACTTTCTCCTGCCCCGTTTTTTTTTTTTGTTTTTTGTTTTTTGTTTTTTGTTTTGAGATGGAGTCTTGTTCTGTCACCCAGGCTGGAGTGCAATGGCATGATCTTGGCTTACTGCAACCTCTGCCTCCTGGGTTCAAGCAATTCTCCTGTCTTAGCCTCTCAAGTAGCTGGGAATACAGGCATGCGCCACCACACCTGGCTAATTTTTGTATTTTTAGTAGAGGAGGGGTTTCACCATGTTGGCCAGGCTGGTCTCAAATGCCTGACCTCAGGTGGTCTGCCTGCCTCGGCTTCCCACAGTGCTGGGATTACAGGCGTGAGCTACTGTGCCTGGCCTTTCCTGCGTTTTTTTGTTTTGTTTTGTTTTGTTTTGTTTTGTTTTTGGAGAGGGAGGCTTGCTCTGTCATTCAGGCTGAAGTGCAGTGGCACAATCTTGGCTCATAGCAACCTCTGCTTCCCGGGTTCAAGTGATTCTCCTGCCTCAGCCTCCCGATTAGGTGGGATTACAGATGTGTGCCACAATACCCAGCTGATTTTTATATTTTTAGTAGAGACAGGGTTTCACCATGTTGGCCAGGCTGGTCTCGAACTCCTAACCTCAGGTGATCCACCTGCCTTGGCCTCCCAAAGTGCTAGGATTACAGGTGTGAGCCACTGTGCCTGGCCCTTTCCTGCCTTTTAAAAACCATTAGTCTCCTGTTTTCCACATCTCCTCTCCAGCCAGGCTCTGTGATCTGATACTAAAACATATTCTTTTTTTTTTTTTTTTTTTTTGAGACGGAGTCTTGCTTGCCTAGGCTAGAGTGCAATGGTATGATCTTGGCTCACTGCAACTTCTGCCTCCCGGGTTCAAGCAATTATCCTGCCTCAGCCTCCCTAGTAGCTGGCATTACAGGCACCTGCCACCACGCCCAGCTCATTTTTGTATTTTTAGTAGAGATGGTGTTTCACCATGTTGGTGAGGCTGGTCTCGAACTCCTGACCTCATGATCCGCCCACCTCGGCCTCTGAAAGTGTTGGGATTATAGGCGTGAGCCATTGTGCCCGGCCTAAAACATATTTAAGAAAGGTTTTCTGGACTGTTTGTTGAACTTGAGATGATCATTATTTTGTGCCAAGCCTTCTGTAGATAGACCTCTGTTTTGGGCACTAGGAGGCAGAGTAGCTTAAAGAGCTCCGAATTCAGTGGGTTCTGAGTTAGAACGGGAGCACAGGAGTAAGGGCAAATTGATGAACTCCAATGCGGAATGCATAAAAGTTGAGGGGATGCAGGCCGGGCGCAGTGGCTCACACCTATAATCCCAGCACTTTGCGAGGCCGAGGCAGGCAGATCACGAGGTCAAGAGATCGAGACCATCCTGGCCAACATAGTGAAATCCCGTCTCTACTAAAATACAAAAATTAGCGGGGCGTGGTGGCGCACGTCTGTAGTCCCAGCTACTCAGGAGGCTGAGGCAGGAGAATTGCTTGAACCCGGGAGGCAGAGGTTGCAGTGAGCTGAGATTGCACCACTGCACTCCAGCGTTGGTGCCTGGCGACAGAGCAAGACTCTGTCTCAAAAAAAGAAAAAAAGAAATAAAAAAGTTGAGAGGATGCAAAGTGGCTAGACTTGGTTGGTTCTGATTAGTCAAGACTTTCTTGAGATTAGTTTCGAGCAGAATTTGACACAGAAATTTATAATAACATTCTAGTGTTTAGGCCTCTTACCCAGAAGCCACGTATCATATGGTTGCTCATTGTTCTAAAGGAGCAAAAATGTTTTATTCTGCTATCTCCTTATTATAGAAGGGAGTCAGATTGCAGTGGGTGAGAAAGCTGACTGACTGGAACGCAGAAAGGACAGTGCCATCCTGGGTGACCCTTCCCTTGTCATGACAGCAGCCCTTCTCTGGAGCTAGGCAGTCACTTCAAGGACAGAGTTCATAGGGGTCCACCCTTCTTCCTGGCTAATTTCTATAGCCATGGCTGCAGGGAGCTCCCTGAGTGAGCCAGATGGATGGGCTAGCGATCCCTGGGGGATTCCCCCACCCCAGGCTGCTGGGATAACTGTCAGCAGTGTCTCTTCCAGGCTCCTCTGGCCCAGCCTGAGTCCCCCACCGCCTCAGCGGGAGATGAGCCCCGGTCCACTCCTGAGTCTGGAGACTCAGATAAGGAGTCAGTTGGCAGCAGCTCCACCAGCAACGAGGGTGGCCGGCGAAAGGAGAAGTCAAAGCGAGATCGGGAGAAGGACAAGAAGAGAGCGGACTCTGTGGCTAACAAACTGGGCAGCTTTGGCAAAACCTTGGGCAGCAAGCTCAAAAAGAACATGGGGGGCCTGATGCACGGCAAGGGTTCGAAACCTGGAGGGGTGGGGACAGGGTCCGGGGGAAGCAGTGGCACTGAGACACTGGAGAAGAAGAAGAAAAACGCACTGAAGAGCTGGAAGGGTGGCAAGGAGGAGGCAGCTGGGGATGGGCCTGTGTCTGAGAAGCCCCCAGCTGAGTCTGTTGGTAACGGAGGGAGCAAGTATAGCCAGGAGGTGATGCAGAGCCTAAGCATTCTGAGGACTGCCATGCAAGGGGAGGGGAAGTTTATTTTTGTTGGAACCCTGAAGATGGGTCACCGTCACCAGTATCAGGAGGAGATGATCCAGCGCTACCTTTCTGATGCTGAGGAGAGATTCCTGGCAGAACAGAAGCAGAAGGAGGCAGAGAGGAAGATCGTGAATGGAGGAATAGGGGGTGGCCCTCCTCCAGCCAAAAAGCCAGAGCCAGATGCTGGGGAGGAGCAGCCGACTGGCCCCCCAGCAGAGTCCAAGGCAATGGCGTTTGCTACTGGCTACCCTGGGGGCTTTACCATCCCTCGGCCTTCTGGGGGTGGAGTCCACTGCCAGGAACCCCGGAGGCAGTTGGCAGGGGGTCCATGTGTCGGGGGCCTACCACCATATGCCACCTTCCCCAGACAGTGCCCTCCTGGGCGACCCTACCCCCACCAGGACAGCATCCCTCCTCTGGAGCCAGGCAGGCAGTCTAAGGATGGCGTTCACAGGGGTGCATTGTTACCACCCTCCTACCGAGTGGCTGATTCCTACAGTAATGGCTACAGAGAGCCCCCTGAGCCAGATGGATGGGCTGGAGGTCTCCGGGGGCTTCCCCCTACCCAGACCAAATGCAAACAACCGAACTGCAGCTTCTATGGACACCCTGAGACAAACAACTTCTGTTCCTGTTGTTACAGGGAAGAACTGAGGCGGAGGGAACGGGAGCCGGGTGGGGAGCTCCTGGTGCACAGGTTCTGAGCAGTTGGAACACTGAAGGGCAAGGAGGCTAAACAAAGTTAAGCTCAACTAACTGGCTCGTCAAGAACAGTCCCCATGCTGATGGGGCAAATGCAGTAATGTTTGTGGGAGCCTGGCTGGAAACTTCTAAGTATGTACGCACAGGAGTGCTGCCAGGCTGGCAGGAGCAGGTCGGGGCTGGATGGCGCCTCAAGGGCTGTACTGTTTCTCTGCAGAGATTACTTGATGGGACTGAGGTACAAGGGGGAAAGATGGCGATTCTGTCTAACCTCCTGGGTCCCATCCAAGGACCTAAGAGAAAGTAGTATGAGAAGGTTTGGTGTGTGGGGGTGGGAGGTGGGCAGAAGTCTTAGGGAGAAATGGGCAAAGGAAGTTCTCAGTCAATAAAAAATAGACCAAAGTTCTTTAGGTTGGGAAAAGCACATGGTGGTGGAGTGGGAAGTGTGGAGGGGAAGCGGAAAATTGGACACATTGGCTATTGATTTGAATTAAGGTAGAAATTAGGGTTGGATAAATTCTTCCCCTTGAAGGATCTGGAAAGACAAGGCAGTAATGTGTGCTCATGTGTGCCTGTTAGGAGGTGGGGGTAGTTGAGATGGGAAAGGGAGGAACTTAAAAGGGAATTCCTTTTCCTCTTAAGCTTTATTTCCTTCCAGTCATCTGTCATCTGTTACAGTTTGAGAAGAGCTGAGAAGAGATTGCTGATTACCCCCCATCTTTTCCTCATCTAAATCTTTAATTGTATTTTTTTTTAAGTTCCCTGGGGGAAAGGGAAGAGCATGGTGAGAAGAGCAGTCCTGTGTGTTGCATTTTCTCCAGGTGAATTGGGGCAGAGGTGATCTACTTTTTAACCATAGCAATAACCATACAATGGGGTTTGAGCGCACCTTGGGAGGGACGGGAGGACAGATATTTTAGCCAGATTGTTTCAAACAAAACCAAAAACCTAAATAGAGCACTACCATCCTCTGTGGCTGCTGCATTTCTGTAGAAAGAACTTATTTTATTGACTTTTTTTTTTTTTTAAGGAAAAGAAACAAAAAGACCCCAACAAGCAAAAACATTTTAAAAAATGATTTTTTTCCTCCTACTTAAGTGGTTCTTTCTCCTTTTTCTCTACTTCTGGAGAATGAACTTTAACATCCCGGCTTCTTTTGTTAAGCCATAGCTGACCTTAATCTGTGGTTAGTTTATTAAAATAATAAAAAATACTTTGTAAGAAGAGATATTTTTGATATTAGGACTGATGTTGAAATATGGGGTGGGGATTAGGGGCAATTTATAAAAAGGTAGTTAGAGAAATATATTTTAGTGAACTATAACCACAGAGCACAGATAACTCCCAATGAGCTGATCTGCCTTTAGATTTCTTCCCTGACCCATCCCTGCTCTCCAAGGGCTGGGAGTGGGGATGTGGACACAGTAGGGGGAGCTCCTTTGCATTTTGCACAAAGCACAAGTCTGGACAGCATATGCTCTGGCCAGAGCCACTTCTAAGAGCTTTAAACCGGAAGACCCATCCTGGGCCAAGTTTCCTTTTTCTTTATTTTTTTTTCCGGGAAAAAAAGTCAACTATGCAATTGTATACACTCCCGGGTGCATGTTAAGAAGGGGATAAGTGTACTTAACGTGTCCAGAGTATTACTGGGCTGTTTTTCTGTGTTTGGATTTTTCTTTCGAGGTATGTACTTGTAACTCATCCCTTGGAACGTAATCCCACATTTGATCTAAAGCAGTTGCACGTGCATGTGCGTGCTTGCGTGCGTGCGCGTGCGTGCGTCTTCCTTCTTGGTAGCCAGTCAAGACTGTCCTTGTCGGAAATGCTCACTGTTTAGAAAGGTTCTTTTCTCCTCAAGAAACTCAGAAGTCACCTGTTTTCCAAATCTGATTTAATGATTTCCTATGGCTATTAATTCTTAGGGTTTTCTTTGAAAATAGATTTGTTTTAAGGAAGCAGTGAGATTCCAAAGGAAGGGATGTGTATATGTCTGGGCAGGTCTGGAACCTGGTATGAGATAAGCACTCCCCTAAGGTGCAAAATTTAAGGGGCTACCATAAAACTCATTCAGCAAGATACTTAGTGCAGTATTTTAACAAATTATTGCAAAAAATTTATGTTGAATAAAATAGCGAAACCTTACAGGATCTGTCAGGACTCGGATTAGGAGGAAGGAAATGAGGCTGAATTGAATAAGTATGGGGATGAATCCTCTATTTAAATATTTGATACATTGTCCATCACAGTTTTTTTACATTAATTTTGATTTTTTTTCCTACGGATATTTAAGATAAAGTGATGAATTAATTTCGATTTTCAAAAAATGTTGCATTAAAGTAGTATTCCTCTTGGTTACTGGGTTTTTTGGCACTCTTTAAATTTTGTGCCCAAGGTGACTGCCTTGCTCAGCTCACCCTAGTTACGTCCCTATTTCTGTGATTGGAACAACACTAGTGAGAACACCACTGTGTGCGCCTCCACCCCCATCACACACCAAACAACAGGTGGCTCAAACACCCTGAATTTGCACAACTCACCTAGCTTTCCTAATGCAGGCCTTCATATCATAGGATGCTGGCCTGGACCAGTAGAAATTAAAACAGACCAGGGGTTTTCCCAGAGAATAAAGCCAGAAAAGTTTTGATTCTCCACTGGACTGCTGTGTTTGGATTTGATCTGTTATTAGGTTCTAGTTTATACTTTTGTTTTTAAAAACTGAGGACAAATGAACAAAAACAAAACCTTGTATCATGTTTGTTTTTGTTTCTATTTATAAATTAGCCAATCCCAATTCCTTTTGCCTTCTTTGCAAATAAAAGATGGAAATTTTGAAGGGTGGTCTAGGGGTTAATATGGTAAAATGGGGCTTTCGGCCTTATAGCTTTTTATTAAGAAATAAATTATTTTTTATTTGGGAAGGTAACTATTTATTGAGGCATTGAAAAACCTCTCCATTCTAAGAATGAAAGACCCTGAGACAATGGATATATTTTTATAGGAGATAGCAAGCTTCGTTTTGCTTCATTATTTAGGGGAAGGGCTCGGTGGGATGTTGGGGAGATGAAGGAATGATGCCTGGGAAATTAACATAGACTCAGCTTGGTTTGTGGTATTTGGGGAAGAGGAGGGAAGAGAAGAGGCAAGCCCATGCCTTCCTTTACTGGACTGGGAAGAAGAAAAGAAGGGGCATAGGACATGCACTCCAAATGGGCAGAAAATTCCTTAGTTACAGAGCGGTATGTGAGTGAAGAAAGAAGGCAGACCCTTTAACCCTAGGTGAGGGATGGTATCATCTCTCAGTCTTAAATTTAAGTGCACTTAGTTCCTTTAATCCAGGGCAACTGGGGTACCTACTGAAGTTTTTTTAATGGAGGGAGAGTTTCAGGGTTCTTGTTTTTCCCTTTTTGATGTTAGTGCTACTCCCTCCCTGCCATGCTCTGCCCCATCTCCAATGGAGTAAGTATTACTGTAGGATAGGCCTCCACATCTCCCTTAACCTATGCTGCGTTTATTGAAAGTTACGAGATTTAACCAGAAGGTTTTCCCCCATACTGGTTTTTATCAACAAAATAAAAAGTTATATCAAAAGATTTTTTAAAGATTCAGTCTTTTTAAGCAGTGGGGATGGTGTTAAACTCAGTGCCATAGAGGGCCTTGGAAGGAAAGTACCTTCCCTCTGTAAGCTTTGTTTGTCTTTTTTCCTCAAGCAAAACTAAAGCCCACAGACAAGAATTGGCAGTGACTTCGTGTTATATATCTGTGCGGTGATACTGAGCCCAAAAGAATGAAGCTGGTTTTGAATATGTTCTGAGAACCTGGCTTTGCCATTCTTACTCCTTTTAGTCATGTGTCCAAGGTTCCAGTCCCATTTTTTATTTCTCAGTAAAGGAGTATTTCCAGCATTAACCAAAAAATCCAAGTCCAAAGAAAAAGTATTTTCAGAGATGATTGTCCTTGAATTACTCAGATACCTCTGGACTCTGTGTCTTTTTTTTTTGGAGACAGAGTCTTGCTCAGCCGCCCAGGCTGGAGTGCAGTGGTATAATCTTGGCTCACTGCAACCACCGTCTCGCGGGTTCAAGTGATTCTCCTGTCTCTGCCTCCTGAGTAGCTGGGATTACAGGCATCTGCCATCATGCCTGGCTAATATTTGTATTTTAGTAGAGATGGTGTTTCACTATGTTGGCCAGGTGGTCTTGAACTCCTGACCTCAGGTGATCCACCTGCCTAGGCCTCCCAAAGTGCCAGGGTTACAGGTATGAGCCACTGCATCCGGCCTCTGTGTCTTTCTCCAGTGAGTGAATGACCCAGACATACGGCCACAGGTGAGAAGAAGACAGACTTAGAAACACCTTCCCAGCCTGGAATCACCTGCACTCCAGATTTTTCTAATATCCTTTCCCTTCGGGCCTTTCAACTGTAGATTTGGATGAGTCATGTAGGCATTCTGTCTCTTTTACTTAGCAGACATGCAGTCTGCAAATCACGGGGTGTTTTGCCCCCATACGTCAATTGGGTAAGAAAGTATTTATTACCATGTCCCCATGTAGACTTTCTCCGTGCCACCTCCTGCATTGGCCACGTGGGTAAGGGGCAGTAGAAAAGAGCAACGGAAGCTGGCTGGCAGTAGTTAAGAGGAGTGGGGGTGGAAGGACCTTGGCCTCTTTCTGTGCTTATAACTGGATATGTGACTCATCTTGTGAGTCATTCAACTCCACCTCCCTCCTCCCGCTGCCCCTCCCAGCAGCCTTCACTCCTGGCACAAACCTGCAGCCAGACGAGGATTCTGAAAATGGAAAAATCTGATATAGCCCCTTGCCTTTCCACCCTCCCCTTTATCTAGGACTTCTGCTGGGGGTGTGTGGGGTGGTGAGACCCACAGCTCCTGCCCATTCCATTCCTGGTTAGGTGCTGATCCAAATCCAAATCGCCCAATTCTTTTCTCCCCCTGATTTCCCCAATTTTTTTTTTTTTTTTAGATGGGAGTTTTGCTCTTGTCACCCAGGATGAAGTGCAATGGCGCTCACTGCAACCTCTGCCTCCTAGGTTCAGGCAATTCTGCCTCAGCCTCCTGAGTAGCTGGGATTACAGGCACCCACCCTCATGCCTGGCTAATTTTTGTATTTTTTTTTTTTTTTTTTTAGTAGAGATGGGGTTTCATCATGTTGGCTAGGCTGGTCTCAAACTCCTGACCTCAGGTGATCCGCCCACCTCAGCCCCCCAAGGTGCTGGGATTACAGGCGTGAGCCACCCCCCAATTTTTTTCTCTGTGTTCCTCCACTGTCTCCACACTTCAAAGTGCTAAAGAATAGAATGAGACTCTTGAATGAAGGATGGTGGTGAGAAGGAAAGCGGATAATGGAATTTAAAAGTTGTAGTACACACCTCTTCCTATTTTTTTTTTTTCTTTTTTGAGGGAGTCTTGCTTGCTCTGTCGCCCAGGCTGGAGTATAATCATGAGATCTTGGCTCACTGGAACCTCCACTAAGCAATTCTTCTGCCTCAGCCTCCGCAGTAGCTGAGATTACAGGTGGGAGCCACCATTCCCAGCTAATTTTATTTATTTATTTTTATTTTTTTTATTAGACAGAGTCTGGCTCTGTTGCCCAGGCTGGAGTGCAGTGGCACGATCTCGGCTCACTGCAACCTCCGCCTCCTGGGTTCAAGCAGTTCTGTCTCAGCTTCCTGAGTAGCTGGGACTACAGAGGTGTGCCACTACGCCTAGCTATTTTTTGTATTTTTAGTAGAGATGGGGGTTTCACCGTGTTAGTCAGGCTGGTATCAAACTCCTGACCTCGTGATCCACCCACCTCGGCCTCCCAAAGTGGTGGGACTACAGATGTGTGCCACTGCGCCCAGCTAATTTTTGTTTAGTAGAGACGGGGTTTCACCATGTTGTCCAGGCTGGTCCTGAACTCCAGACCTCAAGTGATCCGCCCGCCTCGGCCTCCTAAAGTGCTGGGATTACAGGCGTGAGTCACTGCGCCCGGCCCCTATTTTCTTATTACAACGGACCTTGGGAAGTAATTTCTTCCCCCAAGAGGTTGAGGCCCGTGGAATGCATGGGAGTGAGGTGGGGTGGGTGCTCTGTAGCCTTTAGGACTTCTAGACTCAGGCTTCTGGGCGCCTTCCCGGCAGGTGTATACCTCTTTGTTCCAGACTGACTTCCTGTCTCACAATATCTTCACTGTTTCCACAGCTGCAGCCAAGACAGGAAACTTTGAAAGCTGAGGCCAGAAGGGTGGTGTACCAGGGGAGGGGAAAATTGAGTGTCACTTTGGAAAACTGGGGCCCCCACCTAAGGATTGCTGCCTCTGTAGATTCAAAAGCAATAAAACAGCAGCTCATTAACACTTATTTTGTATTTTATTTCCTGTCTTTTTCATGTTCTAAATAAAGATTTTTGTTTTGCTGTCCCCAAGTCCCCCCCTTTAAAGGAGCTGCAGCTCCTTGACTCTGTCCTTGTTCCCAGCCTTCCTTACTCATCTTTGCTTCTTGGGTTGCAGATGGGAGGGACGGGAGATGGACTGTTGAGCTGAAGAGGTTTCCAGCCCTCACCTGGGAAAGTCCTGAACATGAATCATTCATTTGGAGATCTGGTGTCTGGGTTGGAGGGGTGGAGTCACATACGGGAATCGGCACTTACTGCTAATTGGTTGTGTGGCTGCGTGATGGGCAGGGTTAACTGCTAAGATGTTTTCCTTGCACCGCCCACCCTCACGCCCAAGACTTGCCCACAAACATACCTGTACTTGTGTCTGCCTCTTGGACACATTTCCATCTCTTTTCACACTTCTCCACTGCGCACTTCACACGATGTCTGTTTCACGTCCTCTACAGAAAGACATGCAAAAACACTTTAACCAGTTTCCCTGCTTCCCCACCTAATGCTTGGGCCTCTCCTGACAAAAATCACCACAGGTCTAATTTTCCTTTTTTTCTGGAAGAGGTGGCAAGGAGGCTTGAACCACTTTCACATTCCTACCCCTCTCCCCGCCCCAAGCCCCTGTGAGGAGAAAAAAGAACTGGGCTTCTAAGGGAAGTCATCACTGACACTCCAGAGAGGTAGTCCCGATTATTCCAGTTTCATCATCAATAGAACTGCTCCCCTCAAACGATCTCTGGGACTCATGAACAGGAAGAGAATAGAGTCTGGGATTGGGGTAAAGAAGGGAGTAGGTATTTTTATCTCAGGCCCCACTTCTCCCCCACCCATCTGTCTCAGACCCCACCGTTTCCACTTTTCCAGAATAGTGTGTATTCTCCTTTAAGGGGCTGGGCATCTCTCCCGCCCTCTCCAGAGTCGACTGAAGTTTCCGAGGAGACTTCTCAGGCTGGGCTGGACACACCTTTCCAAAGACCTCCAAACTCTGCTCTGTGCACCTCAAATGCTCCTCTCCCTTGTGTCCAACCCCCTCCCCCTCTCCCTAACTCCCCTCTTCTCAACAAGACTCGCCTCTCCCCAGGGGGGTGAGCATCCTTGAGGTTTCCCACCCTTAACTGCTCCGTCCCCGGATGGAGCCAGAGAAATGTGGTGGGGGGGCCGGGGCCAGAGTTTCAACATTGCCCCCCAGAAGGAGGAGCCAGAGATGGGGGTAAGGAGAAGGAATTTGGGGAGGTCGGCAAGAGGGTGAGAATGGGGACGAGGTGGAGGTTAAAGGGGGAGGCAAAGGCTCTGGAGGAGGAGGAAGGTGTGTCTGTGCTATCGGCTCCTGTTGATGGAGCCTGGTCTGTCTTTCTCATGGTGTCAAGTTCGTTGTCTGATTACCCATTAACTAGCCCCTCCCTTGACGGTCTGCCAGGCCTGGTCGGTCTGGAGCTCCCCACAGACACTGATCTCAGTTTCCCCCAGAGTGTGAGTGTAGGCCTCTGAAGGCAGCTGCCTTTGGGGAGGCCTAGGGGTGAACTTTATGCCCCCCTCAGCTCTCTGGACCAAAATCCGTCCAGGAAAACAGGATGCCGGAGCCCCGGAGTCGTCAGCTTAGCAGTTGCCTGGCCTCCGGATGCCTCCCAGGTAATAATGCCCTGTCACTCTGCAAACGCTCCTCCTGATTCCATCCTGCACCACTGTTGTTCCGTGCCCTCACCAGAGATACCCCTGTGTTCCTCTCCTGCTTCAAAGCGCTTCTGCCTGAGGCTCGCTGTCCTTCCCGGCGGCTTCTGGAGCTGGCTGAGGGTTGGATGTTGACATTCCTTCTGTTTCCTTGACCCTATTACCCCTTTTGAAATTTACTTATTTAATACATAGGCTCTGTTCTAGTTACATACATTTTTAAAAATGTATCTTTCCTCATAAGCTTACATTCTAGAGGGCTTAGAGGAGGATTTTCATCGTCCCCATTTACATCTCCCTGTCTCAGAGGAGTGGGTGTTTCCAAGTCTGGGCAACAGTGGGAAGAGTCATAACGGGGCTTCCCTTCTTTCCCTTTAGGGGAGCAGATCCTAGCGTGGGCCCCAGGGGTGAGGAAGGGGCTGGAACCGGAATTGTCTGGAACCCTGATCTGTACCAACTTGAGGGTCACCTTCCAGCCCTGTGGATGGCGGCGGAATCAGGTGAGATGGTTGGGCCAACAGAAATGACAGCTAGTGGAAATGGGTAGGGGATTCTAGCAGGATTTAGACAAACTTATGGGTTAAGGGCTGCCTTGTATGTATCACTGATAATCAGTGGGAACTCTGTCTAGGGTGGTTGCCCCCTAGAGGGGTTGGGGCTGCCAGGGTAGGAAAATGGGCTATTTCAGATGTCTGTACCATCAGTCATGTGCTTCCTCTAGGACACTCCCTTGAGCAGTGAATATGATTTTGCCCTGGTCAACATTGGGCGATTGGAGGCTGGTAAGTTGGGGGGTTTTGGTGAAGGGGTTCACTGGGGGTGTTGGAACTCCCTTCTCCTCATCCTTCCTCTATTATCAGAAAACAGCCAGGGATGGAGTGGGACGGGCTGGAAGAGTCCCTTCTGGAGGGACCCTGGTCCATGCACTGCTCTGTATCTCTTGACATCAGTGAGCGGCTTGTCCCGAGTCCAGCTCCTCCGTCCAGGATCCCTGCTTAAATTTACCCCTGAGGAGATTCTGATTCATGGCCGAGACTTCCGGCTGCTCAGAGTTGCTTTTCAGGCCGGAGGCCTAGAGCCTCAGGCTTTTCAGGTAAGAGGCCCCTAACCTGAGGCTTCCTCCTCTCCCCAGAACCTTGGGATCCTCTCCCTGACAATTGCTGAGACTCCTCCAGCCCCTGGGATCCTCACATCATTCCCTCTGCTTCTCTCAATGAAAGGCTAAAAGGCTGGGATAAATGATCTCCTAATGAGAGTAAGGAGCCTGCCCTCTAGCCTGACTCTGCCAATTACCAGCAGTGTGACTGTGGGCGAGTTTCCTCCTCTCAAAAGCCAGGATTCCACCCAGAATGATCATTCTAGGATTCTGCGGTTCTAGATGTGTTCTCCAGACCCCAGTCCCCATGGCCTGAGGAAGCCCCCTTCTCTAGAGACCGTCTTCACTGTTCTTTGTTCTTGGCAAAGAGAGTGGAGCAACACATGGGCTCCGTTTCCTTCTTTTCACGAACTCAGCCTAAGCCAAAAGGATGGAATGTCCTTTCCTCCACAGGTGACCATGGCCATTGTCCAAGCCAGAGCTCAGAGCAGTCAAGCCCAACAGTATTTGGGGATAACCCTGAGCAAGGCTGGTGAGTGAGGGGGCTTTAGGGTAAGGAAGAGTCTGAAAAAGCAGAGATGGCCTAGGACAAAGAGCTGAGAAGCTGTCTCTGGTTTTCTCCTTCCTCCTCTATGTCTCACTCCTGTTCTAGGCCAGGGTTCTGGCTCCAGAAAACCACCAATTCCTCTCATGGAGACAGCAGAAGACTGGGAGACTGAGCGGAAGAAGCAGGGAGCCAGAGGCTGGAGGGTGAGCACGGTCAACGAGAGGTTCGACGTAGCCACCAGGTGATTGTCCAGTGCACCCCAACCCTGCTGCTCTCCCCGTCTTCCCTTAGTTCCTTGATCCTCTAAAGCTAGGGCTTCCCCCAGTCTCCAGCCTCCTAGGACGTCCACAAAGCTATCTCCTAGGCTGGGCACGGTGGCTCACGCCTGTAATCCCAGCACCTTGGGAGGCCGAGGTGGGAGGATCACCTGAGGTCGGGAGTTTGAGACCAGCCTGACCAACATGGAGAAACCCTGGCTCTACTAAAAATACAAAAAAATTAGTTGGGCGTGGTGGTGCACACCTGTAATCCCAGCTACTCAGAAGGCTGAGGCAGGAACACTTGGGAGGTGGAGGTTTCGGCGAGCTGAGATTGTGCCATTGCACTCCAGCTGGGCAACAAGAGTGAAACTCCGTCTCAAAAAAAAAAAAAAAAGCTATCTCCCTCACCTCCTAGATCCCTTAACCTGAGATCCCTTGGAATGGTCCCTCTGAAGCAGCTTCCTTGTAATAACAGCTTTACATTATAATGAAGTCGCTGAGCCAAACTGTAACCCCACTCTCATTTCACAGCCTCCCCCGTTACTTCTGGGTCCCTAACCGAATTCTGGACAGTGAGATCAGGAGAGCATTTGGCCACTTTCATCAGGGCCGTGGACCGGTCAGTGTGAGGGTCAGGGTAATGGCTGTGGATTAGAGGGTCACGGGAGGCTGGGGACAATGTGGAGCGAGGAACCTCTGCGAAGTCAGCATGGGGGCAAGGGTAGCGTGGCTAGGCGTTTCTCCCACAGTGACCCTCTTCTGCCCCATCTGAAGCGCTTGTCCTGGCATCACCCTGGGGGCAGTGATCTTCTCCGCTGCGGAGGCTTCTATACAGCCAGCGACCCTAACAAGGAGGATATCAGGTGAGGGAGGCTTGATGAGGAGAATCGAGGGTTAGGGGGTCAGGACAGATTCCTTCTCTTATTTCCTGACTCCGTCACCTCCAGAGCAGTAGAGTCGATGCTCCAGGCTGGGCATTCGGATGTTGTCCTGGTGGACAGTATGGAGGAGATGCCCAGCCTTGCAGATGTCCAACTTGCCCACCTGAGGCTGCGGGCCCTCTGCCTGCCTGGTGAGAAGAACCTTTGAACCCTCACCCTCACCCGTAGGTCTGCTGACCCTAACCTGGTCAACCCTTTGCTTGCTGTAGATGAGTAGCTCTTTAGCCTGCTCACCTCCCATCTCTCCCACAGACTCACTGATTTCCTGTCTTCTTGACCCCAATTTATTCTTTTCTAAACAGCTGTATTAAGACATAATGTACGTATCATAAAATTTAGCCTTCACTGAAGTATACAATTCAGTGAGTTTTATTGTATTTACAATGTTGTACAACCATCACCACCGTTTAATTTTAGAAAACCATCCTGGCCATTTACGATTACTTTTCGTTCCTATTTTTAACCCAGCAGGCTATCAACCTGAATGTTGAGTTCTCCTAATCTCTTTGCCCTCTGATCTCTCTGCCCGCTAACAGATGCATCCGTAGCTGAGGATAAATGGCTTTCAGCCCTGGAAGGGACACGATGGCTGGACTACGTCAGGTACTCCCTTACTTCTTCCAGCCGTCATTTATAATTCAGCCTTCCTCGACCTTCTATTAACCTGGACTCCTCAATGGCCTTTCATTAATTCTTCTCTTCGGTTTCCCAAGAAGACTGCCATTCGCTGCTCTTTAGAAGGAGGAGGGGCAGGATTTGGAGTCGGCCTCATTCCATCCCATGACCCATTCCCCTAGGCTTATCATTTTTCCTCCCTCTTCCCCACCTGCTCCTCCAGGGCTTGCCTTCGAAAGGCCAGTGACATTTCAGTATTAATGACATCCAGGGTTCGTTCTGTAATACTTCAAGGTGAGTTCCTTGGGTAAGCCCGTTCCATTCTTTGCCTCTTTTCTTCACCCACCTGACCAGATTGCATTCAGGGAGGGAGGACCATAAGGCTTCCTCCTCTCCTGTTCCTGGGAACTGCCCATGAACTCTACTCTCTACCTTCAGTGCTACCTCGGCCCCCCTACATCGTGTGGTCCCTGACGCTAGGATGGTCTTAGCCGCTTTGTTCCTTTCCTTCCATCAGTGGATGGGGACTGGGGTTGGGGTGCGAAGGGCAGTTTGGAAGCTGGTTTGAGAATTGTGATTCTGCCCCTTACATGTGGAACTGGGTATTTCTATCCGGGTGGAGTCTAGGAAGTGAATCATTCAAGGTCTTTGTTTTCTCTTCACTTCTATGTGCTCTCTCAATCCTGCCTACCCCAAACCTTTCCCCTCTGTGCCTCTCACTTCTCCCTGCCATGTTTCTCTTCTCATTCTCTCCTGCCCTAGTTTCTTGGACCCCTCTTCTTTGTCCCTTCTTCCTCTTCATCACCCAGAGCGCGGTGATCGTGATCTCAATGGCCTCCTCTCTTCACTCGTCCAGCTGCTTTCAGCTCCTGAAGCCCGAACGCTGTTTGGCTTCCAATCACTAGTGCAACGAGAGTGGGTGGCAGCTGGACACCCCTTCCTGACTCGGCTTGGGGGAACTGGGGCCAGTGAAGAGGTGAGAACAATTCGGGACGGCATTGGAGGGATATTACTAAAGAAGTCAGAGAATGAGTATGTTCTTTCGTCTAATCCACTGGAAGTGAATCAGGTCAGAAAGGCCCCAAGGTTAGGCTGAGACGAAGATCCAGATGAGTGAGGCGCCACAGTCCCTTCTGCCCTCCATTCAGATTTTCATTCCCTGACTTCCATAGTGCCCCCTATTCCCTGTGTTCCCCATTCCCCTATCATTTCATCATCCTCCCTCTTGGGGTCCCAATAATCCCTTCCAACCTCTTAATTTCTCCTTCTCAGTCCCCGGTGTTCCTCCTCTTCCTTGATTGCGTCTGGCAGCTCCTCCAGCAGTTTCCAGCTGATTTTGAATTCTCTGAGTTTTTCCTTCTTGCTCTTCATGACAGTGTCAGGGTTCCTGACACCCTCACCTTCCTGAGAAATAGCCCCTGGGAGCGTGGAAAGCAGAGCGGGCAGGTCAGTGACCTCTGTTTTTGACGTGTGTGTGTGTGTGTGTGTGTGTGTGTGTTTTCCATTGGTCTTCATTTGTTTTATGAGAAGTGAGGTCTGTGGGTGGGGAGGGGGACATTTATTCTCACTTTCGGGATGGGCCTTTTGCCCTACATCGTTCCTAGGACAAGAGGGGAGGGTGTCATGATTTGTCTCTAGATGTGGGAGAACTGTGTGTAACCATCCTTTTTCTTGCTTCCTCTGTCCAGTTAAACTCATATACACAAGTCTACACTCCAGGACACTCTCAGCCCCCAGCTGGGAACTCTTTTAACCCGCAGCTGTCTGTCTGGGACTGGGATTTACGCTACAACAGTGCACAGATACTACAATTCCAGAATCCTGGCTATGATGTGGAACACTGCCCAGATTCCTGGCTCCCTAGACCGCAGGTGAAGTGTCTAAATTTCCTAAATTCCCACAGGCTTATGCCGCTAGACAGGGAGAAGTGAAAGATACAACGTCTTGAGTTCCTTAGGGGAAGCTCCCCACTATTCTTCTGCAGCTGTCACTGATAGTCCCTGGCTGTCCCTAGTAAGACAGACAGATGTCCTAGAATAGCACAGAGGGCATCCTTTTTGTCCTTACTCCAGTCTGTTTACCCGTCTTCCTGTCTCATGCACACATACGTTTCCCTAAAATCAACCTTAATCAGTCCTGAGGCCTTGTTGAGAAGGGTAGAAGAGTTCTCATCGGTAGGCTTGGGGTTCTAGTCACCAGTGCAGTGAGTGGGTGCCCGCAGGACACCCTATCCTGATTCAGATTGGGGAAACTAGGGTTATCTGGTCTCTCAGTTACGAGTTGATTTCCTTTTCCCTTTAGCCGAGTTTCCTGGTTCCTGGACCCCCCAATTCTGTGTGGCTCTTCTCTAGAGGGGCGTTGACCCCCTTGAATCAGCTTTGTCCTTGGCGGGACAGTCCCTCCCTGCTGGCAGTCTCTTCTCGTTGGCTCCCTCGACCTGCTATCTCCTCTGAAAGCCTGGCTGACCAGGAATGGGGGCTCCCCTCACATTGGGGAGCTTGCCCTTTACCTCCAGGGCTGCTGCTGCCTGGCTATCTGGGACCTCAGATCAGGCTCTGGAGACGTTGCTACCTGAGGGGAAGGCCTGAGGTCCAGGTAAGAAGGGAAAACGGACTGGAAGTGGGAGAAGGAACTTGACTGCTGAATGACATGAACAGGATCTGGAAAGGCAAGAAGCTGGAGGATGGGAGGACTGGGACAGTGCCACTCCTGTTGGCATCCAACAGGGTTTGGGAGTGTAGGAGGTAGGGGAAAGTGCTTGTGGCTTAGATTAAGTGGAATTTAGGGCATAGCTGGAAAGGGAAACAGCATTAAGGACACCAGAGGTAGCAGACAGAAATTAGAAGCAGAGGGCCAGAGCTGCAACGGTATTCCTCTGTTCCTCTTTGCCTCCTCCCCAGACTGGCCTCTCAGCTCCCATAATCTCTGGCCTCCAGGATGAGCTATCCCATCTTCAGGAGCTATTACGGAAATGGACACCAAGAATATCTCCTGAGGATCACTCCAAGAAAAGAGATCCAAATACCATTCCCTCTCAGTCCCATGGAAATTGCTAGCATTCTCAAAGGCAGGGTAGAAGAGGATCTGGGGTAGAGGAGGGTTCTGTTTAATCCTCCCATTTTTTTGGGGGGGGAGGGGGAAAGAGAGTCCTGCTCTGTCACCAGGCTAGAGTGCAGTGACACAATCTCGGCTCACTGCAACTTCTGATTCTCCTGCCTCAGTCTCCCGAGTAGCTGGGACTACAGGCATGTGCCACCACGCTCCGCTAATTTTTGTATTTTTAGTAGAGACAGGGTTTCACCATGTTGGCCAGGATGGTTTCGATCTCTGACGTTGTGATCTGCCTGCCTCGGCCTCGCAAATTGGTGGGATTACAGCCACTGTGCAATGCCTTAATCCTTTTTTTTTTTTTTTTTTTTTTTTTTGTATCTGGACTTGCAGCTTTCACACTCCAGCCGTTAGACAAGTTCACTAAGATGTGAGTTTCTGTTGCAGATGGCGGTGTTAACCTCTCCGACGCTTGTCGTGTCTTGTTTGGTTCCTGCAGATATTTTTGTTTCCTGCAGATATTTTTGTTTCTTGTGAAGAATTAAGAAACAAAAACAATCCAGAAAACGATTGGTTCTTTTAGGCCAGTTCCATCCCTTCTGAATAACCAGATGTTAAATTGTGAGATCAGAGATGCTATTCATTAGTCCCAACAAGACGGCCCCGCCTTGCTGCTGCTTTAATTCCAACTTCTATTTCCTTAGTTTTCTATGGGAATGAGGTGGATACAGGAAACACCCTGTCTCCTCTGTGTATTTTTGTAGTGGAATTTCTATTTAAGGGATTCATTAAAGCATAGTATTTATACACATTGCTGGCATTGTTTCTTGTGTTTGAATAAAGGATTCTCCTACGTAGCAAAGAGTGGTGGGTAAAAGGTGGCTGCGACTCAAGAGGGAAACGCATCCACCATATTATTGCTAAGGAAACAGAGGAACTGGGTCTGGTGAGGCGCTGCAGAATTAAAGTGCAGTTTGGGGAAAGGGTTGGATGGGGCACGAGCATGTCAAGATGTTGTCGCGGCCGGGCGCGGTGGCTCACGCCTGTAATCCCAGCACTTTGGGAGGCCGAGGCGGGCGGATCACGAGGTCAAGAGCTCGAGACCATCCTGGCCAACATGGTGAAACCCCGTCTCTACTAAAAATACAAAAAAAGTGGGCGTGGTGGCGCGCGCCTGTAGTCCCAGCTACTCCGGAGGCTGAGGCAGGACAATTGCTTGAACCCGGGAGGCGGCGGTTACAGTGCGCCGATATCGCGCCTCTGCACTCCAGCCTGGCGACGGAACGAGACTCTGTCTCAAAAAAAAGAAAAAAAAAAGATGTCGCTGGGGCCAGAGTGTTCTAGAAATCCAGACTGAAGTCTCTGATCCCATCCACCCAGCAGCTGTGGTCACACACCCTTGGAGCAGCCCGATTCCCACTACCCTCCCCCTCCCCATGTTATTACGACGAGGTGAGCGCAGACGTCACTCCAGCTCAGACATTCCGCAGTCTCTCCTCCCCTGAGGGAAAACCAATACCTCCAGCCCAAATCAGGGCTGTGAGGCCAAATCTGCAAGAAGGCTGCAGGTGAGATGGAAGGTTCCGTCTGCGCCTGAAAGCAGCCGAGTCCTCCGGCTGGGGGGACTCGTCAGCAAAGCCTTCTCTAGGCAACAAAAGAAGAATCAGTGGCCACAAAATATAGCAAAAGTCAAGTCTTGTTCTTTTAGCTTTCCAATTTACATTTTTGGGAGCAGTGTGATCTTTCAAGTCTAGCAGTGCATCAAGAGGGTCTGAGCGTTTCCGTTTCGCCCTCCTCGCTCACGAACAGCCGCACACCTGCGCGGGAGCGGAGGACTCTTATCAGCGGACCCAGACTAAGTCCGGGAGGCTCCTAAGATGGCTGCCGCTGCTTCCAGGCACCTCCTCTTCCGCGGCCCCGCCCACCATACGTCTGCCTTCGCCCCGGAAGTGGAAGTCGGGCTGAGGTCAGAGAGCGGAACCGCTGCTGGGAGACGGCGGGAGCTCTTTCGCCATGGCTGCCGGGCCGATCTCCGAGCGGAACCAGGGTAACTGGAGGGGGAGAATCTGGAATGCGCCCAGCGTGGCGAGGAGGCCCCGACTAGGGCCAGCAGTGCCTCTGCAGGGGTGGGAAGCTGAACTCCTCGGTTCCCCAGAGGGCGCGAAACCGACCCCATGCCTGCTGGGGGCGGGGTGGCTGGGTGCTGGCTGAGGCCTGTGGGCGTGATAACTTTAATGTCCGATCCCCTGCTGCCTTCCCACTGAAAAAAACAAAAAAATCCACCCAGAATACTAAATTAGGCTTGAGAGGATTTCCTAAGTCTTGGGAAGAAAGAGGTTTAAGGGTTAAATGTATTATTATTATTTTTTTCTCCTACCCTACCCCCATCCCCAGTTCCCCTGGTTGGGTTCCATCTTCCTGTTTCCATCACCTCTTTTCCCGTTATACTCTCACCGTTGCCCTCATTTTCTGTTCCCTTTCTTCAGATGCCACTGTGTACGTCGGGGGCCTGGACGAGAAGGTTAGTGAACCGCTGCTGTGGGAACTGTTTCTCCAGGCTGGACCAGTAGTCAACACCCACATGCCAAAGGATAGAGTCACTGGCCAACACCAAGGTGAGTACGTGGCAAGGGACAAATTGCTCCTGGAGGGTCCCAGCAGTATTCACAACTGTTTTGGAATGAGATGAGCAACCTAAAGATTTCTGTCTTTTAAGCCTCAGTTCAGTTTATTTCTGGCGCCATTCTCAAGTAAAGTGAGGTTGTTTCTTGTTCTTTGTGATTCGAGGGTAGGCGAGTTTTACCCCATTTTGAATCTCTTCACTTAGGTTGTTAACCTCCTCTTCTCCATTTCTCCAGGCTACGGCTTTGTGGAATTCTTGAGTGAGGAAGATGCTGACTATGCCATTAAGATCATGAACATGATCAAACTCTATGGGAAGCCAATACGGGTGAACAAGGCATCAGCTCACAACAAAAACCTGGATGTAGGGGCCAACATTTTCATTGGCAACCTGGACCCTGAGATTGATGAGAAGTTGCTTTATGATACTTTCAGCGCCTTTGGGGTCATCTTACAAACCCCTAAGATTATGCGGGACCCTGACACAGGCAACTCCAAAGGTTATGCCTTTATTAATTTTGCTTCATTTGATGCTTCGGATGCAGCAATTGAAGCCATGAATGGGCAGTACCTCTGTAACCGCCCTATCACCGTATCTTATGCCTTCAAGAAGGACTCCAAGGGTGAGCGCCATGGCTCAGCAGCCGAACGACTTTTGGCAGCTCAGAACCCACTCTCCCAGGCCGACCGCCCTCATCAGCTGTTTGCAGATGCACCTCCTCCACCCTCTGCCCCCAATCCTGTGGTATCATCACTGGGGTCTGGCCTTCCTCCACCAGGTAAAGCTTTTGGTTAAAATATGTTTGTCTTTGAGGTTGGGGGAGAGGGGCAGGGGAAGAAAAAAAGAGTCTGAAAGAGGGACATTGAGTCAATGAGTCATGGGAAGAGTGATGGGAAGTGGTGGAGAAGAATGTTGTTGGGTTTCTTTGGGAGGCTGAAGTTGTTTGACAGTTCTAACATTGCTTTCGATTTTAGAGCACTGGGAGAAGGGGCAAAGAACTCACCCTGGCTGGAGAGGCCAGATATGGTCAGGCTCTTTAAAGACATTTTCTCCTCACTACCATTAACTCTTCCTTCTTCCATTTCCTCTACAGGCATGCCTCCTCCTGGCTCCTTCCCACCCCCAGTGCCGCCTCCTGGAGCCCTCCCACCTGGGATACCCCCAGCCATGCCCCCACCACCTATGCCTCCTGGGGCTGCAGGACATGGCCCTCCATCGGCAGGAACCCCAGGGGCAGGACATCCTGGTCATGGACACTCACATCCTCATCCATTCCCACCAGGTGGGATGCCCCATCCAGGTAGGTGTGCTTTGTTGGGAAAGGGAGGGAGGAGCTTGGTAGAGTATCTCTTATCACCACTCACCCTGCTGCCCTTTGTTCCTCAACAGTAACAGTTTCAGAGTTTTCCTTTCCTTCAGACATTATCTTACAAAAACATACAAAATACTCTGTAACAGCTACCAGTCTGAAATCATTTCCTACGTTTTTCTGACAAGTAAACTATACTTGCTGTTTTTTGTTTCTTTAACCTTTAGTTCCATTCTCTCCTCTAACTCCACCTCAAAGTGGTGACCTCATTGCCAAATCTTGGGGACAGTTCTCCTTATCTGGTTTGACCTCTGATGTACTTGAAACGAGTCCTGTTTGAAATTCCTGTCTCGGCTGGGCACGGTGGCTCATGCCTGTAATCCCTGCACTTTGGGAGGCCAAGCTGGGTGGATCACCTGAGGTCAGGAGTTTGAGGCCAGCCTGGCCAACATGATGAAACCCCATCTGTACTAAAATACAAAAGATTAGGTGGGCATGGTGACACGTGCCTGTAATCCCAGCTACTGGGGAGGCTGAGGGAAGACAATGCCTTGAACCTGGGCAGCAGAAGTTGCAGTGAACCGAGATCGTGCCCCTGCACTCCAGCCTGGGCAACAAGAGGAAAACTCTGTCTCAAAAAAAGAAGGAAAAAAAAATAAATTCTAGGCTGGGCGCGGTGGCTCACGCCTGTAATCCCAGCACTTTGGGAGGCTGAGGTGGGCGGATCACCTGAGGTTGGGAGTTCAAGGCCAGCCTGACCAACATGGAGAAACCCCATCTCTATTAAAAATACAAAAAATTCAGCCAGGTGCGGTGGCTCACGCCTGTAATCCCAGCACTTTGGGAGGCTGAGGCGGGCGGATCATGAGGTCAAGAGATCGAGACCATCCTGGCCAACATGGTGAAAACCTGTCTCTACTGAAAATACAATAAATAGCCAGGCACGGTGGCACGTGTCTGTGGTCCCAGCTGCTCGGGAGGCTGAGGCGGAAGAATCGCTTGAACCCAGGAGGCAGAGATTGCAGTGAGCAGAGATTGCGCCACTGCACTCCAGCCTGGTGACAGAGCAAGACTCTGTCTAAAAAAAAAAAAGATACAAAAAATTAGCCAGGTATGGTAGCACATGCCTGTAATCCCAGCTACTTGGGAGGCTGAGGCAGGAGAATCGCTTGAACCGAGGAGGCGGAGGTTGTGGTGAGCTGAGAGCACACCATTGCACTCCAGACTGGGCAACAAAAGCGAAACTCTGTCTCAAAAAACAGACAAAAAACAAAACAGAAATTCTTGTCTCTTTGCTTCTGCTTTTTTAGATCCTCCCCCTCTGGACTCCTTAATCTTAGCTACCACCATAGACCTTTGTCGACTTGTACATAGATTTTTGTGCTTGTTTCTCTTTTCTGCATATATGTATAGTTTTAATTGGCATATATACCGATGCCTCCTAGATCTGTATCTCTAGTTCGTAGCTGTTAACATTCCAGATCCTTAATCTTGCTGCTTAATAGATAGTGCCACTTTTCTGTCCCTCTCCTTCAAACCTGTTCTTCTAGTATTTGTTTTTTTCAGGTGCTTAATTCATGAATCTGAGAGCTATGTTTGACTGTGACGTATTACCCCACTCTTAATACCAAGTCTTATATATGTCAGTGGCATCTCTCCCTGTGGCCAGTGCCCTAGTTCAGTCTGTCATTCCCTGATTATTTTACACTTAATTTATTGTAGTAATGTCTGGCCACTTGGACTCCAGTTTTCCCTAACTTCGATCTACTTTCACAGAGAAAGTTTTGTAAAACACAGATGTGTACACACATGCTCAAAATTCCTCTGTTGCTCCCTTTTACCTGCAGAGTAAAACCCAAACTCATTACTGTAGCATTCACAGCTCTTTATGGTTTGGCCCCTGCCCTTCATTTCCATAACTGCATTTTGCCCCTGATACTGAGTTACTGGCATTTCCTGGAACATACTGCGCTGTTTGACACACCTGTGATTTGTACATGGTAATCTTTCTGCTTGGGATGCTCTCTTTCCACGATCTTATCCTCTTGAAATATTCATGCTTTAGAATCAGATCTTTGCTTAGACAGTACGTCCTCTGCTACTTTCTCAAATCCTGTCAACAGAGTTATCACTCTGCTTGTTATATACTTCGGCATTACCATTACAGCCTAAGTCATGGAAGAAGCAAGCAAAGAGGGTAAGGCGTTGAGTGATTGGTTGGTTTGTGCTGTTGGAATGGGGTCAAGGATAGGGATCACTTTTTACTACCGTTTCTTTTCTTTTTTTTTTTTTTTGAGACAGAGTCTTGCTCTGTAGCCCAGGCTGGAGTGCAGTGGCCTGATCTCGGCTCACTGCAACCTTCACCTCCTGGGTCCTGGTTCAAGCAATTCTCCTGCCTCAGCCTCCTGAGTAGCTGGGATTACAGGCGTGCACCGCCACGCCTAGCTAATTTTTCTATTTGTAGTAGAGATGGGATTTCGCCCTGTTGGCTAGGCTGGTCTTGAACTCCTGACCTTGTGATCCGCCCGCTTTGGCCTCCCAAAGTGCTGGGATTACAGGCGTGAGCCACTGCACCTGGCCTTTTTGTTGTTGTTGTTGTTATTTTTTTGGTGACAGGGTCTCACTCTGTCACTCAGGCTGCAGTGCAGTGGCATAGTCATGGCTCACTGTAGCCTTGACCTTCCAGGCCCAAGTGATCCTCCCACCTCAGCCTTATGAGTAGCTGGGACTATAGGCACTCACCACCATGCCTCACTAATTTAAAAAATGTTTTTGATAGATAGGGGTTGTCACTATGTTGCCCAGGCTGGTCTCAAACTCCTGGGCTCAAGTGATCCTCCCACCTGGGCCTCCCAAAGTGCTGGGATTATTGGCATGAGCCACGGTGCCCAGACAGCCTTATGTTCTAGACCCTATTTTCTATGTAGTCCTCTTTCTGATGTTTCTTTCTTGTTATCTTCCTTTCTCCATTTTCTTTGCCCTCTTCTCTATCTTTGTCTCTTTTCTTTTTGTGTCTGTTTTATTTCCACAGGGATGTCTCAGATGCAGCTGGCACACCATGGCCCTCATGGCTTAGGACATCCCCATGCTGGACCCCCAGGCTCTGGGGGGCAGCCACCGCCCCGACCACCACCTGGAATGCCTCATCCTGGACCTCCTCCAATGGGCATGCCCCCCCGAGGGCCTCCATTCGGATCTCCCATGGGTAAGTCGGCTCTAGCCACCTCCCTCACCTGCACCTATCATGTTCTTACAACTTCCTGTAGGTACACCCCTTGTCCCATGCCTTTACTAACTTTTCTTTCACTTCTTGCAGGTCACCCAGGTCCTATGCCTCCACATGGTATGCGTGGACCTCCTCCACTGATGCCTCCCCATGGATACACTGGCCCTCCACGACCCCCACCCTATGGCTACCAGCGGGGGCCTCTCCCTCCACCCAGACCCACTCCCCGGCCACCAGTTCCCCCTCGAGGCCCGCTTCGGGGCCCTCTCCCTCAGTAAATTCACATTTTCCTTCCTCCTGTTACATCTTCCCAATATCTTTTCGATTCCTTGGACCAATCAGAGATGCTGTAGCTCCTTGGGGCTAAGGCACTCATCTCTTTGAGCACCCCACCCCATTCCCCTTTTTAATGTAACTTTTTCCACAGGAGGTACTACTTTTTTATGTTGGTCCTGAGTATTTTGCAGATGCACAGAGAAAATAAAACTAAACTCCTTGTTTAGCTGTGGTGTTTTCCTTGACAGCAGTACCTTTTCTCTTTTTCTTTAAGAAGAGATGTCATTAGCCAGGTGTGGTGGTGCACACCTGTAGTCCCAGCTACTCTGGAGGCTGAGGTAGGAGGATTGCTTGAACCCAGGAGGTTGTAGTGAGTTGAGATCACACCACTATACTCCAGCCTGGGCGACAGAGCGAGACTGTCTCAAAAGAAAAAAGAGATGTCAGAGTATCATGAAAAGAATGGTAAGGTAGGAGTAGGAGCAAGGGTGCTTACTCCACATTTTTTTTTTTTTTTTTTTGAGACTGAGTCTCACTCTGTCACCAAGGCTGGAGTGTACTGGTGTGATCACGGCTCACTGTGGCCTTATCAGGCTCAGGTGATCCTCCCACCTCAGCCTCCCAGGTAGCTGGGACCACAGGCGTGTGCCACCACACTCAGCTAATTTTTGTATTTTTTGTATAGATGAGGTTTTGCCATGTTGCCCAGGCTGGTCTTGAGCTCCTGGGCTCAAGCGATCCCTCTGCCTCAGCCTCCCAAAGTGCTGCGATTACAGGTGTGAGACACCTTGCCCAGCTGGATTATTTTAAAGTGAGAGCAGATATACCTGGATGTAGCCTGGCAGAAATGAAATAACGTGCACTAAGCAATTCATTGCAGCACCATTTGTAATGGTAGTAGATTGGAAACGACTCACCTCTCCATCAGTAAAGGGACTGGTTGAATAAACTTTTTTGTGTTTATACAGTAGAGTACTGTGCAGTGGTAAAAAGGAATGAGGAAGATCTCTACATACTGCTGTGGCGAAATCTCCAAGTGAAGAAAATAATGTGTATAGTATGTATGTACAGTGTGCTACCTTCTCTAAGGGTGGTATATATGTATGTGTTTAACGTTTTAAAAAATGGGTAAAGCAGATACTAATGGAAATTGATAATACTGGGGAGGGAGGGAATATTGAGGGAAGTTGGATGTCTCTGAGTATACTGTGTTCATGTGTTTTTCATTTGGAACAATATAGATGTCTTAGGATGAAAAAAGTTAAAATGAGTAAATGAGACAGTAAATGTTCCATATGTGTTCCATTTGCTTCTGTTTCTACAGATGTCTAAGCAGTCAGATAAGGAGTTTGTGTTTCAGTTTTTTTTCTCATTCTCAGTCCTTCAAACCTGATTTTCATCACATTCAAATCTGAGTTTAAAGACTTTTCAGTAGACTGAGTCCAATGGCTTTTTTCTCCCATGTGTTCTTTGCCACATTTAATCCTGTTAAGTTTCTTTCTTTTTTGAGATAGAGTCTCACTCTGTTATGGAGTGCAATGGCACACTCAGCTCACTGCAACCTCCACCTCCCGGGTTCAAGTGATTCTTCTGCCTCAGCCTCTCGAGTAGTTGGGATTATTGGTGCGCGGCACCACGCCTCGCTAATTTTTTGTATTTTTAGTAGGGACAGGGTTTCACCATGTTGGGTCAGGCTGGAAGTCACCCCTTTCTTGAAGTGCCCTCTTTGGCTTATGTAACCATGAACTTAACTAAATTCTAGGCAAGAAAAGTGAGCCTGGCCCTAGGCAAAGTCACCTTAAAGGGAAGAGATGTCTCCCTGCCAGCAGGACTTGGCTATAATCTAATTGAAAATGTTAACATATTTAAATAAAGAATGTTGTCAACCTGGCTGTGTGTGGTGGCTCACGCCTGTAATCCCAACACTTTGGGAGGCAGAGGTGGGTGGATCACTTGAGATCAGGAGTTCAAGACCAGCCTGGCCATCCTGTCTCTGTTAAAATAAAAATTAGCTGGGCGTGGTGGCGCCTGCCTTTGGTCCCAGCTGCTTGGGAGGGTGAGGCAGGAGAATTGCTTGAATCCGGGAGGCGAAGGTTACAGTGAGCCGAGATCCGCCACTGCGCTCCAGCCTGGGTGACAGAGGGAGACTCCATGTCAACAAAAACAAAAAAAAACAAAACCTGAAGAGGGGTCAGCAATGAAAGCCTAGTAAAGGGAGCATCCCTGAGGCCAGTCTAAGCACCATCCTGGAAAGAGTGATTCAGCCATCAGATTCGGAGTAGTCCAGGAGTGCTGGCAAGGCTGCCCGTAGCAAAGAGGTGGGGGTAGAAGATTGTTGCCAAGAAGAGTTTTCTGGACCCATTGGCATGGCTCTTATTGCAGATGGCCAGATGCCATTAAAGATACAGATCCTCCAGTTACGTTGTGCATTCATACGTTGACATTATGATTCTGATGTGGCTTCGGGGAGAGAATGTGCTAGATACGTAGACACGAATTTTCAGTCTGAGTGACAGTTCAATATTTATGATACATTGATATTTATGTATTAGGGCTTTGTAGTTCAGAAGTTTGTGAACTTTGTTGGCAGGAATGATTATTTCCAAGATACAGCTTTGGAGCCTGCAAAGCCCAGGCCCACCTCCCTGTCAGCCTTCTCCATGTATATCTCAGCATTGTGAAACCTCCACATTTAGTAAGGTAGAATCACATGCTGTTTGTTAGATCTGAAAGGGACCTGATGCAGCATCCAGTCCAAGCCCCCCTTTTCCAGATGAGAAAGCTGAGGTTCACAGATGTGGAGAACTTAGTCGACTGACAGTTGACAGCTTGCTAGCGGTGAGAATCTGGGTCCGAGCCCAGGTCGGTGCTGTCCAGAATGTCCCGACCTTTTCTGGCATAGACACATTCAGGATGTATTTCCCCAAATCACCGCATTCCCTCACGCCTACAGTAGGGATGGTCATCAGGTGTCACCAAGTGCTATGTCTTGGATCTCTGAGTCCAGGTTATTGGTGCAGGAGCAAAGAAAAGATGAAAAGCTGAACTCAATTTACTCCTTCCTGCCTGGGAAGTGCGTGTGTGTGGGGGTGGAGAAGGGTATTGAGAGGGATCCTGTTTGACTCATTGGAGCAAATTAATGGAAGGGGAAATGGGTTGCTCAGGTGTGTGAAGAGCCCCTCAGCTTCCCCAGTACTCCTGCTACCACCAATCGAATGGACAACATGAGGTCTGCACCGTCAATAGTGACCTGGACGGATTTTTGAGGAAAGAGATGGAAGGAATCCAGGGGTCTCTGGCAGTTCAGGATAGAAACCACACCTTGTTATCTCTGCTTTCTTCAGGTAAACTTGGAGTCTGAGCACTCCGGATCTGGGAGACTGTTAGGAGTTTGAGAGCAGTGGAGGCCAACGGAGGTGTTTTGAAGGCAGCAAAAGCCCCTGAAATTCTTGGGTCCTGCCATCCTGAGACTGGGGTGCGAAGGAAGAGGCTACCCCATTCCCCATCTCCCTGTCTTCCCACTTGTCTTCCTAACATCACTGTTTCTTTCTTTAGTTTCTTTTATCTTTTACTAGGAAGGGCCTGGGAAGGGCTGTGTGCCGTGTCCAGCTGTTCTTGTGACAACCCCCAGCCCCTTTCATCATTTCTTCCCGTGCCCTGACTCCCTCCCCATCCTCTTCCTCCCCCCCCCAACAATGGTCTCTCCCAATGCTCAGTGGCGCGGGGTTGGGGGGGGGGTGGAGGCGGGGCTGGAGTTGGGGGGGCAGGTCTGCATTGCCGCTTCCTTGGTACCCGGAGCAGTCGCCGCTGCCGCCTCCGCCCGCGGCCGGGACCCCCCGTCCTCGCCCGGGACTCCTGACAGGGGGATCCCAGCCCAGGTGAGACCCCTCTCTTAGTCTCTCACCTCTACCCCGCCCCTGGCAGAAGCATCTTTGCCTTGCCTTGCAGCCATTTTATACTCCGATGCTTTGCTTATGGGGAGGGTGACGGACCCCTCTCGGGGTGAGGGGTGTTGGTGGGTTGGGTTGGTGGTGGGTTGGGGTTGGACATTTCTTTCAGTTGTGCTCTTCAGGTGACACACACACACACACACACGTATGTATAATATTGGTGAATGGGAGGAGGGGTGTTTTTCTCTACCTTAACCGAGTCCCCAGTATCCTCTTCGGAGATGAACGTGGTGGGGGTGTTGTGAGGTGGGATGGGGTTCCCTCAGACTCCTATCCCCCCCTCACCTTGACGTCCCCCCACCACCAGGATGAATGATAAATGACCTTGGCTGGGGCCGAAGAACGGATGCTGCCCCAGTGTGCGCGCCTGGACTTGGGTGGGTGTGGGGGGAGCCGGGGAAGAAGGGCAGGTGAAGGATGGAGGGAAGGGGAGTGGAGAATGGAAACACTGGGGAGACGGAGATCGAGAGCAGCTAGGTGTTGGAGGCATGGGTGGCGGGGGCTGGCGGCAGTTGCTCCAGGGTAGGGGGAAGGGGTGTTGAATGAAGGTGGGTACTTGTCTAGCAGCAGGACCAAGGGTGGGGGAGGTGCTCAGAGCAGCGGTTTAGTCACTTCTGGGGGCTTTTCCCTTATTCCGGAGCGAGGCGAGATGGAGTGTGGGGGGTCGCTGCAAATGCTGATAGGGGCGGTCTCTGCCTGCGCGTGCGGAGGTCTCTCCCTGCGTCCCCCTCCCTGCCTCTTCGTATTCCTCAGTGTGCATTCTCAGGTGACACCTTCATTTTTATCCCTCGGAACTGTGGGTGCTCCCATCTTCCTAACCCTGGGGAGGATGTGGGGAGGGGAGGCGCAGCCTCGATGGTCCTGGGTGGGGGGCTGAGGTTCAGTGACCCGGCTGTCATGGGGAAGGAGTGCTCCCGCACTCCCCACATTCCACCCCCGCCCCCACTGACGCGTTGATAAGTGACAGCTTTTTAATGACCTTGTCACCTGTGAGCTAGGAGGGCCTGGGGATCTGGGTGGCCCCCAGAGTCAGGGGCTTTGACTGGAAGGAGGGTGGGGGGTTCCGGACCCTCCTCGGATCCGGGGCTGGATAAGCTGTTCTGAAAGGAAGCATTTGCTCTAGAGTCCCCTGCCTGTCTCCACCCTCTGCAGAAAATCTGGGCACATTTTTTCCTGTCAGGTGAAGTCAGCTAGCCTTAAAGGACCTTGTAACCCTGCACCCTGTCTCCTTTAACCTCCACCTCTCCAAGTCTTGTCTCTCTCCCACAGGCTTAGCCACCCTGTGCTGTTTTTGGGGCTAAAAATAGCACCGCTTCCTCACCAGGTCAAAGAATTTGTCTTCTTTCTCTGTCTCCTGACCTCCTGGGCTTGCTGGCCCTGGGGGAGCTGGCTGTTGAGCCCTCACATCCCTCTGTGGCTGTGGAAACCTTCTCCGCCCTGCATGCCCCTCTCAGGGGGAAATAGGGTCAGCAAACAGGATCTGGGTCCTGCCTCCTTCGGGGCGGAGGGGAGATTCTGGTTAGGAAAGAGGGGAGAGCTAGCAAATTGCCATGCGCTGAGGGGATCCCGCAGTGCCAGCTCTTTCATGGGGGATGGTTGGGCCCTGAACCATGAAGAAAAGGTGACATAGGGGTCACTGCTTCTGGTCACCGTGGTCCACTGCTTACATCTGTCCTGAAGGGGTAAGGCCCTGCTGGCCAGGGCTGTTCTCTGAGCCACACAGCATTGCTTACCCTCTTCTACCAGGGTGTATGTGTGTGCATGTGCGTGTGTGCGTGTGTGTGTGTGCATGTGTGTGACATTTAATGAAGGCCCTGGATGGGTGGGAGCACTAGAGGTGGGATATTTTTAGGGGGATGATTTCTGATCAGAATCTACGCCTGCTTCCTCTGCTCCTATGAAGGAAGGGGGGCTATCCTATGCCTTCCTCTGGAGAATGTCTCTTTTGGGGGGCGACACCCAAACCCCCTTTATTCTACATCTGCCTCCTACGCAATGCGGTGTTTATGGACTGCTTCCTTGACTCCTGGAGGAGGAACAGAAAGGATTAAGGGGGATTAGGAAGGGAACGCCTGGAGGGATGAGATGCAACTATGGGCCTTAGACCCTTATGTTGGAAATGCGTGCCTTGCATCAGTCATTTCCGTTCTCACCCCCATCAGTGGAAGGGGACCCATCTATGTCATTCTGAGGCAAGGTGGCAGTGGACTGTCATCACCTCTTTCTTAGCTTTTGATCTTTCTTCCAGTTTACTTGGGTTCCAGGTCCCCCTTTTCTGGGTCTTTCCTTGTTTTTCTGGAGGTAGCTAATGTGGGTCCAGCTGTTGGAATTAGTTGACACATAGACAGAGGGGTCTTAGGACTCTGTTTTGCAAGGATGCTGGGCAACGGCATCTAAGTACGACCCCCGTGGCCCCTTGCTGCTTCCTGCTACTTTCCTATTTTCAACATAACGGGAAGGAAGGAAATTAACACAGAGTATCTACTGTGCGATTACATTCTCACACCAACTCCAAGAAACAGTCTCACAATTTAGTTATCTCCGATTACAATATATGGACACTGAGGCTTAGGTGACCGAGATCAGTTAGTAAGTGGCGGACTTGGGATTCATCTTAGGTCACCTCTAGTGGTCATGTGCTTTGCCCTGAACCAGCATTCTACTTGCCAGTATCCCTTTCTGCTCCTCATTCAAAAGAGCATCCAAGACGGCTTTCGTTTGGGGACCTTATGAGGTAGTATAGGGCATTTCACTATATTACTGTCACCACAAAAGTAATCGCTAATATTTATTCATCACTTTTATGTGCCAGGTGACTTGCGGTGAGGAGCATAGATACATTCTGTCATTCAGTCCTTACTTTCCTCTTTTAAAATAAGGAGAAACTGAGGCTTGGTCCCTTAGCTACTATCTGCCAAAACAGGAAGTCAAACCCACGTTTGTGACTCTGGAAGCTGAGCTTTTACCCGTTAGGTTATGTTGAGAGAAATCCCTCCTTGTTGAGGCCTGTAATCATGGAACCTGAGGGAAGGACAGTGGAAGCCTCACCTTCAGATGCCGGCAGCCGACTGACGGCCACAGGTTGGAGGGTTTGTCCTCTTACACATTCTCCTCAACTCCACCTCCAGTAAAGAAGAGAATTCTGGTTTCTCATATTTCCTGCTTAGTTCTTTGCAGGTTGGTGATGAAGCAAGGGCTGGGGTGGGTTCGGGGTTAGGAGAAGGGAGGGCTCAGGGTACGTGACTGTGACTCTGGAGCAAATTCCACAGGCCAGGCCTCCAAGGTCAACGTAAGGGGACTTCTATGCGAGCGACCCAGTTGGCCCAGATAGCCATCCCGTTTTAGTGTGTGGACCGGAGCCTAATGCAAGAAGACCATCTCTGAACCACATGGTCCAGACGGGGCTCTGGGCTGACAGGCTTTATATTGGCCTTCTTCACCATCTTAGGACTCACAACTTCCTTTTTCTCTCTGTTATTTTTTTCTAGGTCTCTGGAGGCTTGTGGAAGAGAAGCAGGCGATCCTTCCTGAGTTATCCTGGCTTAGCCCCCCAGCCTGGCTCCCCTTCCCCTTCCCATCCCCCGGCTCCCCATCTCCCTTTCCCATCCACACAACTGAACTGGGCATCGGTATCAAAGCTCCTCTCCCTCCTTTTCTCTCCTAGGCACTCATTGGCTAGGACCTGTTTGCTCTTTTTTTGGTGCCTAAAGATACTGGAACACACTTCCATCTAAGTAACTGGGGGAGGGGTCTTTTTGACTCTACGAGTCGGTGAGCAAAAAGCTGAAAAAGCAGCAGGAGGTGGAGGAGACCCGGTGAGGTGCCCCAGAGCCCCATCATGGAAGAGGGCTTCCTAGACCGAGCAGCTTTCATCCGTGGGGCCAAAGACATCGCTAAGGAAGTCAGGAAGCACGCGACCAAGAAGGTGGTGAAGGGCCTGGACAGAGTCCAGGACGAGTATTCCCGAAGATCCTACTCCCGCTTTGAGGAGGAGGAGGATGATGACGACTTCCCTGCCCCCACTGATGCCTATTACCGAGGCGAAGGAACCCAGGACGAGGAGGAAGGTGGCGCGTCCAGTGATGCTACTGAGGGCCATGACGAGGATGATGAGATCTATGAAGGGGAATATCAGGGCATCCCCCGGGCAGAGTCTGGGGGCAAAGGCGAGCGGATGGCAGATGGGGCGCCCCTGGCTGGAGTAAGGGGGGGCTTGAGCGATGGGGAGGGTCCCCCTGGGGGCCGGGGGGAGGCACAACGTCGGAAAGAACGAGAAGAACTGGCCCAGCAGTACGAAGCCATCCTACGGGAGTGTGGCCACGGCCGCTTCCAGTGGACGCTGTACTTTGTGCTTGGTCTGGCGCTGATGGCTGATGGCGTGGAGGTCTTCGTGGTGGGCTTCGTGCTGCCCAGCGCTGAGAAAGACATGTGCCTATCCGACTCCAACAAAGGCATGCTAGGTGAGACATGGGGGGCGCCAGTCCTATCCCCTCAACAATGGGAACCTCTTTGCTCCTGAAAATTGCTCTTATCCTTACCACTGGGTTCCCTGGGACCCTGCACCCAAGACGTTCCCACAGGGATCAGGGTTCCTCTGCAGAGTCTCCCCTCACTCACTCCCTCTTCTTGGCCTTGAATGTGAAAGGGGGGCTTGTGGGAGGGCAGCTGGGGCTTGGGTCGGTGGTGGGTGGTGGTCTGCCTCATTCTGCAGGAGGGGGCTGTGGTGTGACGGTCCCTAACATTTAATGTTTCTTCACAGCTTTCCCTTTTGGTATCCGTTCCCTTTCTCTGACTGGGGAACAAGAAGCCAGTGTCCACACTCCCTGGTATAAGTGGGGAGAGTCAGTTTAGGGTGGTCGGGGAGGGAGAGGTCCTGGATCTTCTACAGCAGAAAAGCTGGTTAGAGTTTCTCTCAGTCAGACAGGAGTTTCCAGGGACAGGATGTGGTCTTTGATGGCCCTCCATGACAGGGACCCTGAGGAGGAAACGCATAGACTCACAGAGAAAGAATCTAGGCCTTACTCTGCCACCAAATTGCCATGGGGTCTTGGACAGGTCTCTTCCGGGGCTTGGTTTGGGCATGGGAAAATGCAAAGTTTGGAGTAGATGATTTTAAAGATTAATTCCAGCTCTGGTTTTAGGAAGGAAGTAAAAAACAAGAGAGTTTTTGGACCAGAAATGTTGAGACTGGAAGGAGTAAAGGATGGATTTTGTGGGGGGTGGGGAGGATTTCCTGGGAAGATGAAAGGAACTGGAGCCCCTTTTCCAAGGAACAAATGAGAGCTCTCCTGCTGCTTCCAGGGCGTGAAGGCGGGGAGAACGGAGAGGACCCGGGGTGGTCTGGGATCCTAGGCAGACCCATTTCTCCTTCAAAGTGAGCCAGGGGTAAGGGTGTCACTGTGTGTGTGTGCGTGTGTGCGTGTGCGTGTGTGTGTGTGTCAGAGTGAGACAGAGTGAGAAATGAGACGGAGAGAGGGGAGAGGGCAGGGTTGCAGGTTCTCCCGTATCTTCGTTCCTGCCTTTGAACCCCTGGCCTGTAGAGATGACCTTGTATCTTTGCTCACACGATTCATTTTCTCTCACTTGCTGTAATCTCTGGGTAGACTTAGCTTCTAGAAGTTCTTCAGCTCCTTCAGCTCCTGCGGTGCTCATCTCCTGGGAGAAGGGAGTGTGTCTGCTCATGCCCCTCCGACTGTTCTCCTCCTCCTTCCAGGCCTCATCGTCTACCTGGGCATGATGGTGGGAGCTTTCCTCTGGGGAGGTCTGGCCGACCGGCTGGGTCGGAGGCAGTGTCTGCTCATCTCGCTCTCCGTCAACAGCGTGTTCGCCTTCTTCTCATCTTTTGTTCAGGGTTATGGCACTTTCCTCTTCTGCCGCCTCCTTTCTGGGGTTGGGTGAGTGTCCGCTTCTTAAGCCCCTTGAGGGCAGGACTGTGCCTTGGTCACTGTTGTATGTTTAGGGCGCAGCACAGTGCCAGGCACACCGAATGCACCTTCCATCTGTGTGAGTTGATGGATGAATGAGTTCCTTCCTCCCCTAACCATCTTCAGGCCAGCTTCTCCCTGCCCAAGACGTGTCTGCTGCTGTCCAGAATGCTGTTCCACGTCAGCCCACTCCTGAGTCCTCCACCCCACCTCTAGTTCCATTTTTGAGCCTGCCTCCACGAAGAGTCCTAGTGGGCCTCAGCCCCACCCCTGGGCTCCTGTGGACCTAGAGTTACCCCCTACTGGAGTCTACACATTTCCTGCTTTCCACAACAAACCTTGCTAACACCTACACCTGCCAGAACCCCGACGCCTTGCCCGCAGCGCCCCTTTACTATTGCAAGCATGGCAGGCACGCTTTCTCTGCCTCAACTCCAAGCTCCTTTCTGGCCACTCCCACAACATCTGCCCTTGGAGTCCTTTTGCTTGCCTTTTTTCTCTGGAGAGTTCTCCTTTTTTCTGCAATTATCTTCCCTCCCTTCCAACTCCGTAAGTCATTTTCAAGACTTAAGATTTGCTCCTTCCCTTTCCCTGAGACCCGCTTGCCTATTTCCCATGGTCCCAAGGATGGGTCTTGGTGGCTGGCCCAGAGGGGAGCTTGTAGGGCTTTCTGTGTGAGATGGAGTCTCTTCAAAGCCTGGAAGATGAAAGGGCCTCGAACCCAGAGCAGTGGGGCAGGGACCAGGACTCTGGTCATTTGCTGATGCTGATTCTTGAAATGCACCCAGGATTGGAGGGTCCATCCCCATCGTCTTCTCCTATTTCTCCGAGTTTCTGGCCCAGGAGAAACGAGGGGAGCATTTGAGCTGGCTCTGCATGTTTTGGATGATTGGTGGCGTGTACGCAGCTGCTATGGCCTGGGCCATCATCCCCCACTACGGTGAGCAGCCCCCCAGAATCCACCCCAGGTTATCTCCCTCCTCCGTCGCCTGCCATGCCCCCTGTGGTGGGCGTCCCCAGCCTCTGGCCTCTCTGCTGATGCTGTCACTCTCTCTCCGCCAGGGTGGAGTTTTCAGATGGGTTCTGCCTACCAGTTCCACAGCTGGAGGGTCTTCGTTCTCGTCTGCGCATTTCCTTCTGTGTTTGCCATTGGGGCTCTGACCACACAGCCTGAGAGCCCCCGTTTCTTCCTGGAGGTGATGGGGTTGAGCTGTGTGGGGTCGGGTTGGGTGCGGGCTGTGGAGTGGAGGGCAGCAAGGGCTCTTGTGTTCAAACACACACAGGGGCTTGATTTGATCCTGTTCGGCTGCTGCCTTCCTCACACAGTCCACTCTCCAGGGGACTTCATCTTGCTTCCTTTGCCTGGGAATGTATCTCCGGAGGGGTTCTGTGGGTGGAGAAACCAGGGGACCTGCTCACCCATGGGTGACTTAAGACTTTGCAGGGAAGGGCCTTGGCCCTGTCAGGAAGTGGGATGAAACTTGCTATGAAGCAGGGTGACGAGAGAAGGGTGGGGGAAGGGCAATGGGAGCACTTGGGACCTGGGCTGGGGTGGGGACCTAAGTCCTAAAGGGCAAATGGGAGTCAGAGAGGTGGAGTAGGGGTTGCTGGGGTGGAGAAGAGTGTCTTAGGCAGAGGGAAAAGCAAATGGCCAGGAGGTAAGAAAAAGTATGGTGGGTGCTTTCCTCTGTTCCCTGGAATTCCCAGGACCTATGCTTGCCTTTTTTCTCTGGACAGCACTCCCCATGCCCAGCCCCCAGCTCTCGCCCAAGTCTGACTGCCGTGCTGCACCTCAGCTTGGCGCTCTTTCAGGGTGGGCAATGCATGCCCATCGCTCAGGGCTTGGTGGTGGGGGAGGGCCGCGAACCATTGTCCTGTGACTCCAGAAGCCAGGTGGGAGGGAGGGGTCTGTAACCCTGGGTCAGGTAGGGGCTGACTTGGATGTGGGGATTGTGTCTTTGGCTCTAGAACGGGAAGCATGATGAGGCCTGGATGGTGCTGAAGCAGGTCCATGATACCAACATGCGAGCCAAGGGGCATCCTGAGCGGGTGTTCTCAGTAAGCCACGCCCTCCCCACTCACAGCTCCAAGCCCTGCAGCCCCTGTCCCTACCTGGCCCCTCTCGGAATATCTCCCACCTAAGACCAAACTCTAAGGAGATTTTCAGGGTATCATATCCACCCCCTGCTTCCCATTTTGCTAATGTAGGGGAAACTGAGGCACCTGGCAGAGGTTGGGAAACACAGAGTGTGTGACTGCCCACCCCTTCTCTTGACTCCAGGTAACCCACATTAAGACAATTCATCAGGAGGATGAATTGATTGAGATCCAGTCGGACACAGGGACCTGGTACCAGCGCTGGGGGGTCCGGGCCTTGAGCCTAGGGGGGCAGGTAATGGCGGATGGGGTGGTAGAGAGAAGCGAGTGGGAGAGGTGGGGAAGAAGGCAGGACTGAAGTCTGCGTGTGTGGGTGATGGGTGAGCTGAAGGGAGGTGGAAGGCCAGAAAAGTAGGGATCTGTGGGTGCTAGAAGTTAGGAGCCAAGGTCTGACTTTGCCTGGCCCTGTAGGTTTGGGGGAATTTCCTGTCCTGTTTTGGTCCTGAATATCGGCGAATCACTCTGATGATGATGGGTGTGTGGTTCACCATGTCATTCAGGTGAGGAGATGGGTGGCTGGGTGGTATGTGGTGGTTGTGGTGGTGTGTGGGCTGGGAGAGAGGGGAGAAGATGGAAACGCCGGTGACAGGCGATGAGGGAAGGTGCCATGCAATCCCCTCTGATCCAGCAGCCAGCTCCTCCACTAGTCCACTCCACAAACTTGTACTGTAGGCTGACCAGGATTCAGTTTCTACTCTGTGCTGGGAGGAAACAGACATGGTCCCGGGTCCTCCTGGAGTCTATGTTTTGGTCAGGAAGTGGGATGAAACTTGCGATGAAGCAGGGTGAGGAGAAGGGTGGGGGAAGGGCAATGGGAGCACTTGGGACCTGGGCTGGGGTGGGGACCTAAGTCCTAAAGGGTGAATGGGAGTCAGACAGGTGGAGTGGGGGTTGCCGGGGCGGAGAAGAGTATCTTAGGCAGAGGGAAAAGCAAATGGCCAGGAGGTAAGAAAAAGTATGGTGGGTGCCGTGCGAGACCCTAAAGTCCCCAGAAGCGCAGCAACTGATGAAGGGAGGAGCGGGGAGAAGCTGCTGAGGCTGGAGAGGAGCAGGATCCTAACAGAGGTTGACTCCATTTCTCCCTCGTTCTGGAGAGGATACACATGTCTGTTTTCTCCTCTGCCTGCTTCTAATCTCTGAGCTGTTGTGTTTCCACTGTCCTTGACTCTTCAGCTACTATGGCCTCACCATCTGGTTTCCTGACATGATCCGCCATCTCCAGGCGGTGGACTATGCATCCCGCACCAAAGTGTTCCCTGGGGAGCGTGTAGAGCATGTGACTTTTAACTTCACACTGGAGAATCAGATCCACCGAGGCGGGCAGTACTTCAACGACAAGTATGTGGGGACCTTTACATTTCACTTCTTCCCTGTCCCTTCTACCCCTTGTCTCTTTCTTGAGTCTGTGGGTTCAAGACAAGACATTTGGGGGCAAACACTTGTGGTTTTTCCTCAATGCCCAGCTTCCCATTAACGCACTAGAGAGTGAGTCTTGGAGGGGGCAGGAGGATGAGGGAAAGTGTCTTTCATCACTCTGGCCTTACAGGTTCATTGGGCTGCGTCTGAAGTCAGTGTCCTTTGAGGATTCCCTGTTTGAGGAGTGTTATTTTGAGGATGTCACATCGAGCAATACGTTTTTCCGCAACTGCACATTCATCAACACCGTATTCTATAACACTGGTAAGGCGGCTGGCCGGTGGCTGTCAGACCAAAGGGCTGGGTACACCTTGATGAGAAGGACCTCTTTTCGTGCACTATTTTAGGGTTCTCAAGCTGAGATCCCTGGACCCCTTTGGGAAGGTGGTAGAGGGGCCTGATTGCTACCACCCATAATCTTGAAAATCTAATGGAAGTTGGACATTTTCTTCTTATAGAGTATCTGACAAAAACATCAAGTTTCTTTGCCTTTGGCTGAAATTATAACTCAGTGAGGCCAAATTAATGCACCTTTGAAGAAGGTAAAAATCATCCAAAATAGCATTCTTGGGAAAATGAAAAACAATAAAAGGGGTATTTGGTGGGGATCATTGCATGAATCCACTGCTTTTTAACAGTGATTCTCAAACTTCAGTATATGCCCATGAAATGCTGGTTTTGTGAGCTACACTGAAGCTTCCCACCTCATACTGGGGGAGCTTTCCTCGTCTTGCAGGAAAACAACAGTGGATAGGACTTTTTATGATTTTAAATGTTTTTCTCAGAAAAATGTCCTAAGCCCACAGCATTGCTGCTGCTTACAGTCAGCTAGCACAGACAGAAAGAATTAATAAGCTGCTAAGACTCTTAATGGGAGGACTTGGACAAAGTCACACTGTTGGACAGATGATGGTCATTTTCTGCCCTAAAGATTCCTAGTTCCCGTGGTGATATGATTGGATGTTTTATGATGAGCACCGTGGGTAATTTAGAGAGCCCCTCCTGCTAAGTTCCATGCATACAGAGACCTGAGCCATACGCAGTAGCAGCCTCTGTGTCCCATCTGCTGTGACAGCCTGCTTGTCTCGGCCTTCGCCCGCAGACCTCTTTGAGTACAAGTTTGTCAACAGCCGTCTGGTAAACAGCACATTCCTGCACAACAAGGAGGGCTGCCCGCTAGACGTGACAGGGACGGGTGAAGGTGCCTACATGGTATACTTTGTGAGCTTCCTGGGGACACTGGCAGTGCTTCCTGGGAATATCGTGTCTGCCCTGCTCATGGACAAGATCGGCAGGCTCAGAATGCTTGGTAAGGAGGAGAGGCCGCGTCAGATCTGATAGGAGGGGCCCGGGGCTGCAGGGGGCAGTCCACAGGCTTCACATCTTGGACTGTGGAAGAGATTGGTTAGAGAGTTCCTCTCTTTTGTGTTTTCTGTTTAGGGGCTGCTGCAGGATGGGGTGGGGAGTGGCACTGAAGCTTCTCTGGGGGTAAAGGAGGGAGGCAGAATTGCCAGTGATTAGGGCACAGGCTTCGAGGTTATGGGTTTTGAATCTCAGCTCCACCACCTACCTCTGGCCTCTGGCAAGTTACCTGTATGAGCCTGGTGGTTTCCTCTGCAAAATGGGGGTGATAATAGTACCTGTGTCCTAGGGTTGATGTGTTAGATTAATGCATAGAAAGCATCAATTGTGCTGGCCCGTGGCTGGCATTGAATAAATGATGGTTACTGATATTATGAATAAACAGACAGTTATAAGGGAGGTTGAGGAGGCGTGAAAGTCTTCCTTTGCGATATCTTGGGAACGAGTCTCATCCCGGGCTGTCTGAAGCCAGCCGACGGGACAGGGAAGGTTGTGGATGGTTTCACTGTGGCCAGACTGATGGTACTCTCCTCTCCTGGCCCCAGCTGGCTCCAGTGTGATGTCCTGTGTCTCCTGCTTCTTCCTGTCTTTTGGGAACAGCGAGTCAGCCATGATCGCTCTGCTCTGCCTTTTTGGTGGGGTCAGCATTGCATCCTGGAACGCACTGGACGTGTTGACTGTTGAACTCTACCCCTCAGACAAGAGGTAGTTGGAGTGTGGTGGGGGCAGGGCAGCAGATTCAGGGGCGGGGTGGGGTGAGGAAAGAGGGCTGAATGGGAAGAGCATCCTTATGGGTGGATGAGAGGATACAGATTTCCATTTTCTCCTCTAAAATCTGAGAGCTTTGGCCGGGCGTGGTGTCTCACGCCTGTAATCCCAGCACTTTGGGAGGCTGAGGCGGGCGAATCACGTCAGGAGTTCGAGACCAGCCTGGCCAACATGGTGAAACCCTGTCTCTACTAAAAATACAAAAAATTAGCCAGGTGTGGTGGTGCACGCCTGTAATCCCAGTTACTTGGGAGGATAAGGCGGGAGAATCACTTGAACCCAGGAGGCAGAGGTTGTAGTGAACCGAGACCATGCCACTGCACTCCAGCCTGGGCAACAGAAAAAAAAAAAAAATCTGGTAGCTTTTGTATCCACTCCTTGACGTCTTAACCTCAATTTTTGGTGTCCTTTCCCCTTGCCTCTCCATTTATCTACATTCCTGGTGTCCATCCCTTACCTCTCTGATCTCTCCAACCTTCCCTCTCCCTCTTGGACACTGCTTGCATCTTCCTGGCTCCGCCTCCCTCCTGGACCTTGCACTGTGCTGCACTGGGGGACTTCTGAGCAGGACCACAGCTTTCGGCTTCCTGAACGCCCTGTGTAAGCTGGCAGCTGTGCTGGGGATCAGCATCTTCACATCCTTTGTGGGAATCACCAAGGCTGCCCCCATCCTCTTTGCCTCAGCTGCCCTTGCCCTTGGCAGCTCTCTGGCCCTGAAGCTGCCTGAGACCCGGGGGCAGGTGCTGCAGTGAGGGGGTCTCTGGGGTTTTGGGATTGGCAGGCACACTGTGAGACCAACAACTCCTTCCTTCCCCTCCCTGCCCTGCCATCCTGGCCTCCAGAGCCCTCACTCCCCACTCCCCGTGTTTGGTGTCTTAGCCGTGTGTGTGTGTGTGTGTGTGTGTGTACGCGTGCATGTGTGTGACCCCCGTGGGCAGGGACTACAGGGAAGGCTCCTTCATCCCAGTTTTGAGATGAAGCTCTACTCCCCACTTCCCACTACCCTTGACTTTGCACAAGAGAAGGCTGAGCCCTGTTCTTCTCCCCCTGTGTTAGAGAGGGGGCCTTGCTTCCCTGTTCCGGGGGTTCCAGAAGAGGCCTCCTGCCTTCCCTGTCATTCCCTCTGCCTAGGCCCTGGTGAAACCACAGGGATGCAGTTATGCTGGGGGCTGGCGCTTTGGTGCAGACCACGGACCAAAAGAACTTCTTAGAGTCTGAAGGAAGGGCCTCGGGTGCCCTCTCACACCTCCTGTTGGGATGCTGGGGGAGAAGCAATAAACCTCAGCCCTCTGGCCTCCACTTCCTTCTCAATTTGGGCTGCAGATAGGAAGCCTGAATTTTACGAAATTAGCCTTCTGAATCTTATTTATTGATAGATTAAGCTCTGAGGCAGCTCAGCAGGACCGTGTGTGAATGTGTGTGTATACTTATGTATGTGTGTGCATGTGCCGTGGGGCGGGGGGTATCACTATACTGTCCTCAAATATAAGCCAAGGGTGATTTCAGTGGACGCACACACAACCCTGCCTTCCACAGTTCCTCCCCTAATCTTGTTTCTATGTTGAGCCTGGGATGGAGGAGCCCTAGGCCAGCCTGGGATCAGAGTCCCACCGTCTAGAGAGATCTGAGGGCATCTGACAAGGCCCATCTCCTTCCCTCAAGAAGCACAGGCCTCCTCTGGGGTGAGAGGTTCCACCCACCACAGCACAGACGGGAAGACCGCAGCTGCCCTCCCACGCCCCTGACCTGTCCCCTCACACACAGGGGAGCAGGGGAGGGAAAGACCCAGGCATATGGTCAAACCAGCAGATCAGAAGCACAAGGAGCTGGGGCAGAGGCAGGAAGCAGGGGCCCTGCTGGCAACTCCTCTGAGTGGGGAGAGGTGGGGCAGTGAGTGAGGGACCCCTAATGCAGGGACTAGAAGCCTCAGTTTCCCCATTTTACCTTTCCACACAATAGCCTCTGTAGGTTAGGCTGCCCCGTCCCACCCTACTCTGTGTGGCTGCTTTCTTTGGTGCCCTCCCCTCACCCCACTGTAGCTGTGATGTGTTGTAGTTTTTAGATGTTTGTAAAATGTTTAAAGAAAAGTTAAAAGGAAAAAAGTGAAAATAACAAAAAAGAAAATCAAAATTCACCTTCCTCACGCTGCGTCTGGTGCCCCAGCCCTGTGGTCACTCCCCTCATTTTGTAACACTGAACCAGGTGGTGACTGTTTAACTCTTTGGTGTCTGTGCTCAAAAGACTGCCTTCTCCAGTGCCCAGTGTACGAGTGTGTGCCCCGTGCCCTTGGCCCTCCTCACATGCTGGACGCAGCCCTCTTCCTTGCACCCCTGGGAGGGACACATCCATCTCCCTTGCTCTCCTGGGAACCCTAAACCCAACTCCGTTGATGTGAAAAATGCAATGAAAAATACTGATGAAAAATAAAACGGAAACAAATCCTCAAAATACAAAATGGCTATACCTGCTTTTGTGCCTCTCCACCTACATCCAATTCTCCCAATAGCCTTGGAGGGTAAAATGGTGAAATGAACAACTTTCCAAACTGAAGGTCAGAATAACGTGGTGTACCAGATTTACTTCCTAAATTGGCCTCTCTACCCTGACCTTTCCTCTACAGATGGAGGGCCCTGTAAGTCTCCCAGATTTGAAAAATTTGGGAGTAATATTTCTTAAGAATAGAACTTTCCTCTAAATCTTCTGGTATGCTTTTAGAAAAATATAGACTCTAGACTCCACTCTTGACTTGTGGAATCAGAACCCTTTTTTTCTTGGTTTGGAAAGATGGGGACCTTGAATCTACGTTTTTTTTTTTTTTTTTTTGAGATGGAGTCTCACTCTGTTGCCCAAAAGGAGTGCAATGGTGCGCTCTTGGCTCACTGCAGCCTTTGCCTCCTGGGTTAAAGCGACTCTCCTGCCTCAGCTTCCTGAGTAGCTGGGATTATAGGTGACTGCCACCACACCTGGCTAATTTTTGTATTTTTAGTAGAGATGGAGTTCACCATGCTGGCCAGGCTGGTCTTGAACTCCCAACCTCAGGTGATCCGCCTGCCTCAGCCTCCCAAAATGCTGAGCTTACAGGTGTGAGCCACCAGGCCCGGTCTGAATCTACATTTTCAACAATCTCCCGTGGGATTTCTTAGCCAAGAGAAAATTTGAAAACCACTGCCTTTGGGTTACTCTTGGCTCCCCTCTTACTCCATTTGTTCTAATCAAGCCATTTTCTGATTTTATGATAGCTCTCAAAGAAACTCCTTTCCACGCCCACGCTGACCTCTAAGTCAGGGTTCTACCTTTACTCTGGATTGACCTCTGTTCCTCCAATCATCTCATGCCAACCCACTTACGCATCACTGCCAGGTCCATCTGCCCCCACATGCTGTCTGGCATGTAAAAAGACATTTCAGGCTGGGTGCGGTGGCTCACGCCTGTAATCCTAGCACTTTGGGAGGCCGAGGTGGGCGGATCGTAAAGTCAGAGGTTTGAGGCCAGCCTGGCCAACATGGTGAAACCCCATCTCTTTAAAGAAAAAAAAAAGGCTGGGTGTGGTGGCTCACGCCTGTAATGCAAGCATTTTGGAGGCCAAGGCTGGCGGATCACCTGAGGTTGGGAGTTCAAGACCAGCCTGACCAACATGGTGAAACCCCGTCTTTAAAAAAAAAAAAAGAGAAAAAGAAAAAAAATGTTTAAAAAGAAAAAGAAAGAAAGAAAAAAAGACATTTCAAAGTTCTTCAAAGACTCCCTACTGCCCAACCACATGCACCCTAAATTCCACAATGAGATTATTGGAAAGTTGCTTTTGCAGACATAATTTGAGCTCCCCTCAGAAATCTGACAACATTTGGAATGCTCAAAAAGGGCTACATCGCAGCGCACGGTGACTCACGTCTGTAATCCCAGCACTTTAGGAGGCAGTGTGCCTGAGCTCAGGAGTCAAGACCAGCCTGAGCAACATGGTGAAACACTGTCTCTACTAAAATACAAAAAAATTAGCCAGGCGTGGTGGCACAAGCCTCTAGTCTCAGCTACTTGGGAGGCTGAGGCAGGAGAATTGCTTGTACCCGAGAGGTGGAGGTTGCAGTGAGCTGAGATTGCACCACTGCACTCCAGCCTGGGCAACAGAGCGGGGTAAGGGGTCGGAGGGGAAGGAAAAAAAAAAAGGAAAAAACGAAAAAGGGCTACATAAAAGTTTCTCCATCACCTGTAATCATTTTCCTTATCCTCTTTCACTGCTTTAGTGGTTTTTTTAAAGTTTTTCTTTTAAAATAATACAAGTACCACTTTTTTGAAATGGACAGGCTGTAAAAAAGCCAAACATCCCCCTAAGATGAAATTCAAATGTGTCCCTGACTATATCGCCTGTCTCGTCCAATAACTCATGCTCAGTTTAGTGTCTATGTATGCCTTTGCTCAGGGTCTTCTCCCTGCCTGCAGCACCTATCCTCTCCTTTCTGGTTAATTTTTTGCTTTCTTTTAAAGATTCAACTAGATCACTTCCCTCATAAAGCGTTTCCCGACTCGTCTACAGGGATCCTTCTCCTGAGAACACCTGTAGCACTGATTCAGCAGTCCATTAAGAACACAGAAATGCACCTCACAGTGTAATTTCTCTTTTAATGTATAGGACTGTTTCCAACTCATCAGGTCTGGTGCAGTTCTGTCACGATTTAACATGGAACACCCGGACTGCCCTTCCTGAATAGTCCAAGGCAAGAGCAGCAGTGAGTGATTCTTCGCTTTCCCCGGGTTCACTTTGACCTGAAACAAGTTGCTATCTTCTGAGAATATGCATGGACCCCAAGAGAACGGGGTCCCAGGGGTCTTCATCCCTTACAAATCCTGGACTGTATCAAGGCGAAGGCATCAGTAGTTCGTGCTCACCCAGCCCATTAGGATGCTGGTCCTCCCGTCCTCTCTTGGGGTTCAGGGGGTTCCTCGAGTCTTCTTGTTCCCACCCAGGCAGGGGGGGCTCGTGTCCAGCTGAGGGTTCTGTCTCCACTGTGCGGGGGTCCGCGCCTGGATGGCCAGCGCATGGACTGGCCCTGCCAACTCCTCGGCCAGCGCCGCGTGGACCAGCCGGTGTCGTTGTAGGGGGCTCAGCCCCTCGAAACGAGAGCTCACCACAGCCACGCGGAAGTGCGTCTCACTGCCAGGCGGAACGGCGTGGCCACCGCTCTCATTGCGAAGCTCCAGCACCTCAGGGCTCAGGGCCTGCTCCAACTTCGTGCGAATGGCGGCCTCCACGGGACCCATGGCCGGGGATCCCGCGCTGCCCTGGGACAAACAGACGCGGCCAGCCACGAAGCCCAGGCCTGGGACCAGCCGCCCCGTCAGCATCGGCTACGGCAGAGACGCAGAGGCCAGGAGTGAGGGTCAGGGCGATGCGCCTGGTGAGAGCGCAGTGTCAACAACCCAGCCCGCGATCCCCGCATCCGCGCTAACCGCACGCCCGGACACCCACACCAGCTCCTGCAGGGAGCCCTCCTTGACGCCACACAGGGAGACCCGAGACACCGCCCCTTTCCTCTACGTGACGTGGTGAATTCGACCTCCAGCTGTGGGAGTGGAGGGACCAGCAGCGATTAGAAAGGCCCGCACGCGAGGCGCGTTCGTTCCTAAGGGGATTTGCAGAGCGGGGAAAGTAGGGCATGTGCAACTGCGTACTCGTGGTTGGGCCGAAGCCCCTGTGTTCCCTGTGAAGCCCAAGAGGAGAACCTTCTACCTGCCTGCCGCTCAGCCTCAGCTACTGCGATTCCCGCTCAGGGCCAGGCCCCAGGACGCTCCGGGAGCAAAATGCAGTCCTGGTGCCCTTCCCGAGGCACGCTGGGAAATGGAGTCCTCGCTGTGCGTTGGTAGGGCCAGCAGGCGCCACGTGATGCCCTGAGGGCTCACGGGAATCGTAGTCTCAGATTCTCTCCGCCGGTAAGGTCGTCAGGAATTCGGAATCCAACAATGCAAAGAAAAAGGGATTTCACGTGCAGTTAGGGTTGAGATTATTAGATCTGTTTTACTGCCAATAGATCTTGTAGATCATCCGGCCCAACTCCTTTATTTCACATACAAGAAAATAGAAGTCTGTTCTATTTATTGAATACCTAATTGCTGTGTCCCAGACCAGTGCTGGTGACTGGGGAGTCAAGTCAGGCCCTTGTCTTCAAGGAGTCTGCAGAGAACTGAAGACTAACAAGTGAGCGGACAATTGCAATACTGGGTACTAAGTTGCTATAATGAGACAACACAGGATGCTAATGAGGCCAGTTACCCAGACTTCGCCGGGGCTGCAGAGGTAGGATGGGGGACCGGCAGAGAAAATTTCCGAGAAGATTTAGGGGAACAGTCCTGCAGAAACAGCATGAAAATCCGTTTCTCAGTCCCTCATAATGTGGTTTTGGCTGTGGTAGCCGCATGTGTAAAGGACAGGAGGAGAGAGAACTTTCAAGGAGTCTTGCTTTCTGGTGTAGTTAGAATGTGGCTATGTGTGGTTGGAGCCTAGGAGTGGATGACGGTGATGGGTAGGGTACTGGGAGAAGAGGAAGGGGCCAGACCACCCCAGTCCTTGTAGCCCTTGTTACGCCATTTTGTTTTTATTTTGGAAGTAGTGGGAAGCTACTGAGGTTTTAAGCAGGGACGTAACAGGATGTGATTTTTCCGGGATGATTCTTAACTTTTAAATTCAATTTTGTATCCTCAATATATTACATATTTATATATTTCTAAGTAGTTTTCCCCAACTTCTCATTTTGAAAAATGTCGAAGCCACAGAAAAGCTGAATAGTTCAAAGCTTGAATTCGGGAGGCGAAGGTTGCAGTGAGCCGAGATTGCGTCATTGCACTCCAGTCTGCGCAACAAGAGCACAACTCCATCTAAAAAAAAAAAAAAAAAAAAAAGAAAAGAAGTTGGAGATAGCATGACATTTCACCCCTAACTACTCCAACATGTATCTCCTAAGAACAAAGATATTCTCCTACATGACCACAGTACCCTTATCACACTCAAGAAATTTAACATATGACATACACTGTTTTCCGTAGCCTTTAGAAAAAATTTAAAACTTCCAGAAAAGTTGCAAGATTCATACAATGAGCAACCTGTTTCCCCAGCCTTCACCTATATTCAATGATAACATTTTGCCAGACTTGGCTTTGTATCTCTCTTTTAATGTGCATATGTGTAATAACAATAAGGAAATAATAACAATTATTTTTGTGAATCACTTGAGTTAGGTACACAATTTTTTTTTTAATAAAACAGGGTCTCACTCTGTCGCCCAGGCTGGAGTGCAGTGGCAACATCTTTGCCCACTGCAACCTCTACCTTCTGGGTTCAAGTGATTCTCCTCCCTCAGCCTCCCAAGTAGCTGGGACTACAGGTGTGTGCCACCACACCTGGCTAAATTTTTTTGCATTTCTAGTAGAGATGGTCTGGAACGCCTGACCTCAAGTGATCCGCCTGTCTCGGCCTCCCAAAGTGCTGGGATTACAGGCATGAGCCACTGCACCCAGCCACAAAATTATTTACACTTATTTGCTATGTACTTTCAATGTATATCTCCTAAGAACAAGGACATTTTCATACATATCCATAATACCATTACCACATCAAAGACATTTAACATTCATACAATACTATTATCACATTCAGATTTCCCCAACTGTCTCATTGGTGTCTACTATAGTTTGAATATGTCCCCTCCAGAATGAAAATTAATCCATTGTGTTGGTATTAAGTGGTGGGGCCTTTAGGAGGCAATAAGGCTGTGAGGGCTCCACCCTCAAGAATGCATTAATGCCTTTTCAAAGGGCTCAAGGAGGCAAGTTGGCCCCTTCTGTCCCTTCTGCCATGTAAGGACACCTCAATGGCATATCTATGAGGAAGTGGCCTTCGCTAGATACCAAACCTGTCAGTGCCGTAATCTTGGACTTCCCAGCCTTCAGAACTGTGAGAAAATACCTTTCTGTTTATAAATTACCCAGTCAGTGGTATTTTGTAATAGCAGCACAGTCTAAGATAGACTAAATAAACATCATAAATGTTTAATTTTCAGAAATCCGTCAAGGATCATGCATTGCATTTAGCTGACTTTAGGTTTGTATTCTGCAAAGATCATTGGCTTCAGGGTGGAGAATGGATTGTAAAGGAGGCAAGCGTGAAAGCAGGGAGACAAGTTGGGAGGTGACTGTAGCAGTCTAGGTGAGAGATGATGATGACTTGGACCAAGGCGGGGGTGGTGGTGGTGGAAATGGAGAGAAATTGTGGCTACAAGATGTGTATTAGGGAAGTAAAACCTACAGGGTGTGATAATGGCTTGGTTATGGGAGGGGAAAATGTCAAGGATAATTACAAGGTTTGTGCATCTGAAGTTAAAAAAGTTCAGATAATTCCTGTATATCCTTTATCCTGATACCTAGGTTACCCAAATATTAACAATTTACCATGTTTGCTTTATTTGTATGTATCTATCTACACGTATATATTTTCTGAACTATTTTGAGGCTAAGTTTCAGAGATAAAGCCCATTAAACTCTACCTGTGATGGTTAATTTTAATGTGCCATCTTCTAGACAATTGGTACTCAGATATTTGGCCAAACACGGGTGCTTCTGTGAGGGTACTTTGAATAAGATTAACATTTGAATTGGCAGATTGAATAAAGTACATTGCCCTCCCTAATATAGATGGGCTCCATCCAACCAGTTGAAAGCTTGAATGGAACAAAAAAGACTGACCCTCTCCTGAGTGAGACAGACTTCCTTCTGCCTGATTGCTTTGAGACTGGGAAGTCGGCTCTTTGTAGTCTTCAGACTCAGGAGGAAACATTGGCTCCCCCGGGCCTTAGACTCAGCCTTTGGACTGGAACTACACCATTGGTTCTGAGGCCTTTGGACTTGGACTGGATCTCTATCATCAGCTCTCCTGGGTCTCCAGCTTGCCAGCTTACCCTGAAGAGGTTGGGGATCTTGGGACTTATTAGCTTCCATAATCGAGAGGCCAATTCTTTATAATAAAACTATCTATCAATCTACCTATCTACTATTGGTTCTCTTTCCCTGGAGAATCCTAATGTATATTTACTTAAAAAAAGAGACATTTCTAACATAACCAGAATATAATTGTCAGACTCTAGAAATTAACACAGATGCAGTACTATTATCTAATCAACAGACCTTATTCAAAATTTGCCAATTATTCCACTACTGTTCTATATATAAAATGAAAACAATTTTTTTGCTGGTCCAGGATCCAATCTAGGATCACATGTTACATTCAGTTGTTATGTCTCTTTGTTTTCCATTAACTTGGAATCGTTTCCCAGATTTTCTTTGTCTTTCATGATTTTGGCATTTTTGAAGAGTATAGAGATTTATTTTGTAGTATGTCTCTCCATGTGGGTTTGTCTGACGTTTCTTTATGATTAAGATTTAACATATGCATTTTTGGCCAGAATACCACAGAGGTAATGTTGAACTCTTCTCTGTGAACTTTATCAGGGCACGTGATCTTTATTTTTCTTATTACTAGTAATAATTCTGATCACTTGATTAAGATGGTATTTGTCAGGCTGTAAAAATTTTTTTCTGTCTGTAATTGTGGAAGATACTTTAAGTCTATCTATTTTCCCATTTCTCTTTAAGCTTTCCCCCCCTAATTTTAGCATCTGAGAAGTATATTTGAGACATCTCTTAGTTAGGGGTTGTTGAAGATGAAATGAGATCATGAGAGTGGGGCTAGAGGGTAATATGTGATCACCTGGGGAGAGAGTAAACAGTGAGAAAGGAATCATAATGTCTGTTAGAAAGGCCACTCTGGCCAGTGTGTGAAGAGTCTATTTGAGGAGTGGGAAGAGTGGAAGCAGGGAGAAGAGTAGAAAAGTCTTTATTTGGTTCTCTGGGTGAAAAATCACCTGAGTACCAATGAACGCAATCATTTTATTCCTCTCTAGCCCATCTCCTGTGAATGCAGGAGAGGAATAAAATGATTGGAAAGCTGCTAAAAAGATGACATCTATAGGACCTGCTTTGGTTAGGACCTTGCAGTTTGCAAATCCAGTGACAGTGTTAGAGAAAGGTAGGAGACTGAGGTCAGGGAAAGCCTAGGTGTGAAGGTAACATTTAAACAGAAATTTGAATGACTAGAGAGAATTAACCACGTAGAAAGAGACATCCAGGCAAAAGGAATGGCATTCACTATATTCTAGATGTGTGATGCCAAGCTCAGTTTGGCATACTTAGGTGTTCAATAAGATATATCGGATGGATGGATAATGTATGAATGGAGAGGGCAACATCACTATTATTGCTGTTGTGAAATTAAATGAAAGCTTTGCAAGTTGCGAGCTCCACGGGGCAAGCTTATTGTCTTTGTTTCTAATAAAAATATACTCATAATAATATTTATTTAATGAAGGTCTGTCATGGCCAGATTAAGGCTTTCAGAGGCTTTAAGCACGGATAGATTATGTTAGCTACCTCATACATAATTAAACAAAACAACCAAACAATAATACATTCTTATCTGTGGCCAGGCATGGCGGCTCATGCCTGTAATCCAAGCACTTTGGAGGCCAAGGTGGGTGGATCACCTGAGGTTGGGAGTTCAAGACCAGCCTGACCAACATGGTGAAACCCTGTCTTAAAAAAAAAGGAAAAAGAAAAAAAGAAAAAAATACTCCTCTGTAACATGAGGACTGGGATGGCACTCCTTTGTTTGTTTCCCCCATGTTGACTACTTCAATATTTCTTCATATTTAAAAATTAACTTGTGCTTACTGAGGTATAATTTACATATAAGAGATTTATAAATCTAGGCTGGTCATGGTGGCTCACGCCTGTAATTCCAACACTTTGGGAGGCCAAGGAAGGTGAATCACTTGCGGTCAGGAGTTCGAGACCAGCCTGGCCAATGTGGTGAAAGTCTGTCTCTACCAAAAGTACAAAAAAATTAGCCAGGCATGGTGGCACATGCTTGTAATCCCAGCCACTTGGGAGGCTGAGGCATGAGAATTGATTGAACCTGAGAGGCAGAGTTGGAGTGAGCTGGGATCATGCCAATTCACTCCAGCCTGGATGACAGGAAGAGATTGTCTCAAAAAAACAAAAACAAGGCCCCGGGTATGGTGACTCACACCTGTAATCCCAGCATTTTGGGAGGCCGAGGTGGGTGGATCACGAGGTCAGGAGATCGAGACCATCCTGGCTAACATGGTGAAACCCCATCTCTACTAAAAATACAAAAAATTAGCTGGGCGTGATGGCACGTGCCTGTAATCCCAGCTACTCGGGAGGCCGAGGCAGGAGAATTGCTTGAATCTGGGAGGCGGAAGTTGCAGTGAGCCAAGATCGCGCCACTGCACTCCAGCCTGAGCGCCTAGGAGACAGAGCAAGACTCCGTCTCAGCAAAACAAAATAAAACAAAAACAAAAAACAACTACAAATCTTAAACATACAGCTGAATTTTACATATGAATATGCTTATATCAAGACATAGAAAGTTCCCAGCACCTCAGAAGGCTCCCAGGGAAGTCAATATTACCCTGCCATAGGTAATCGTTATTCTCATTATTTTAACCTTTATCACCATAGATTACTTTTCGTTTGTTTGTTTCAGAGACAGAGTCTCGCTGTGTTGCCCAGCCTGGAGTGCTATGGTCCGATCTTGTCTCACTGCAACCTCTGCCTCCTGGGTTCAAGGATTCTCCTGCCTCAGCCTCCTGAGTAGGTGGGACTACAGGTGCATGCCATCATACCCAGCTAATTTTTTGTATTTTTAGTAGAGATGGGGTTTCACCATGTTCGCCAAGCTGGTCTCCAACTCCTGACCTCAGGTGATCTACCTGCCTCGGCCTCTCAAATTGCTGGGATTACAGGTGTGAGCCACCGTGCTTGGCCCATAGATTACTTTTGCCTGTTTTGGAACTTCATATAGATAGGATCACACAGTATGAATTCATTTGCCTTCTTTTGTTCAACGTTATCTGTGAATTTCAGCCATGTATGGCAGTAATTTGTTCATTTTCATTGTCGTATAGTATTATAATACATTAATATACTACCGTCTTGTACATGCTTTTTGTTGGACGTAAATATGCATTTGCTTGGTATATATCCAGGAGTGGAATTATTGGATCATAGGATAAACCCAAGTTTATTTTTGAACCAACAAATTCAGAGTTTTTGGGATGCCTCTGCGTTGTTGGTGCCAGGGACTGTTCTAAATGTTTATGCTCATGAACTTTTTAAATTCTTGCAACAACTGCATAAAGTGGCTACTATTATTACTCTTGCTTTACCAGGGCGGAAGCAGAGATCCTTAGAGGCTAGGAAACTTGACAGTGGTTACAGGTTGTGGGGAACGCTCCCATGTGAGACCCCTTGTAAGTTGGGTCTCACCATATGGTGAGTTTGAGCCCAGGACACAGACCTCGTTGGAAGGAGTCGAGCTATGGGAAAGCAGGAACCGAAAGAGGGATTAACTCAAAACTTTGTTAGACGAGT